>RJWK010026227.1:0-27183 GCA_004363435.1 Platanista minor
TGCGAGGGCTTTCTCTAGTTGCAGCGAGCGAGGGCCACTCTTCATCGCGGTGCGCGGGCCTCTCACTATCGCGGCCTCTCTTGTTGCGGAGCACAGGCTCCAGACGCGCAGGCTCAGTAGTTGTGGCTCACGGGCCTAGTTGCTCCGCGGCATGTGGGATCCTCCCAGACCAGGGCTCGAACCCGTGTCCCCTGCATTAGCAGGCAGATTCTCGACCACTGCGCCACCAGGGAAGCCCCTGAGATATTTCTTTTAACACTCAATCTGAATTCATTCAGCCAATTGGAAAACTTGAAAAAAAATGAGTGCCGTTAAAGTAGATACCATCTAAAATCTTTTTGGTCCAAATTATCTCTAATATTGTCATAAACACACTCACATATCTTTGCATACACACATAGACACTTACACATCTTCTTCCTTCAGATGCCCAGATATTTATTTAGCTTTACTGTTTAATAAAGACACTCAGGACACATAACCCATCCCAAATAATGACACCATTTCTTATTTTTAATAATTATGCTTTATGTTTGCAGGTGCTTTGGCATTTAAAAAAGGTCTAGCAGGCATGCAGGGCAGATATAACTACATTTAATTTTCATTTTTTAGGTGAAGAAAGTGAGAATCACAGAAGTTAAGTTTTTGTGCACTAAAATGTTACATGGTTGGGGGACTTCCCTGGTGGTCCAGTGGTAAAGTATCTATCTGCCTTCCAATGCAGGGGATGTGGGTTTGATCACTGGTAGGGGAACTAAGATCCCACATGCCACGGGGCAACTAAGCCTGCGAGTCACAACTACTGAGTTTGCGCACCTCAGTGGGAGAGCCCGCATGCCACAAACTACAGAGCCACGCACCCTGTAGCCTGTGTGCCACAACCAGAGAGAGAAAACCCACACACCACAACTAGAGAGAATCCTGCGCACCACCACTAGAGAGAGAGAAAAAAAGTGACTGGGTGGGAGCTAAAGTCCAGTTGTTTTGACTGCAAATTCTGTTCTCCTTTCAATACAGTAAGAGTTGTCATGAGCTTTATAAGAGATAATGTGTGAAAAATACTCTAGAGTATTAGTCATTATAATATGTCCGCCAACTTACTGTTCCCAAACCTGGTTGACTATCAGAGTCCCTTGGGGATCTGTACTTTTGAAAACACTCCCCAGGTGATTCTGATGATCAGCTAGAGTGGAAAACAACTTCTTATGTCACATTCTCAGAAAACCAACTGACAGGTGATGTCAGTACCCTGTGGATCATGTACTTAATCCAAATATGTTTCCTACTGCCTACCTTCAAGTTGTAAAGTCTTATTCTCCTCATAGGAAGACATCATGGTAATAGAAATTTTTATCTTTACCTTTGCACCTTCCACTCGTAGGCTATGTATTAGATGCTGTCGGCATTATCTAAATGTGAGGGAGGTGATGTTATCACCCTCTTACAGACTAGGATGATGAGAAGCAGGGAGAATAAGTAAATTTCCCAAAGGAACTGCCATTGAATAAGTTGATTTGGTTAGCATAAGGTTGATTATTAGTTCATTAATGATAATGATCTGTAGTAACTGAAGCATCTTCAAGTTTTGTCATCAAAAGTTATCTTTCAAAAAGAAAGCCACACAGGCTCTTTCATTTACAGTTTTATTTAGAAAATTTCCAAAGTCCCTCTCTTTCTCATCTCTCTCTCTCTCTCTCTCTCTTTCTCTCTCTCTCTCTCTCTCTCTCTCTCTCTCTCTCTCACACACACACACAGTCATTTAGAAAAAAATCTGAAACCTGATTGTTTTAAAACTCTTATTCTATAGAACAATTTACTTATGTAATTGAACAACAACTTTAAAGGACTTTCCAGACCATATTTTCTTGAAACGTTAAATATTTTAGTTCATCCTAGGAAGAAACATTTGCTTTTGAAAAAGACTGATGGTTTGAGTAACATATTTTGCTTTCATCCCCTTTTCTGCCTGGGGAAGAATATGTCTTATTCATCATTTGATGTGAAAAGTTTTATTGTTACTCCACAGTTTGAGGAGGAGAAAAATAACCAAGGACAATTGCAATTTGAGAGAGTATGCAAGGGCAGGGAAGAAGACATGAGATGATCCTAGACTTAAAAAATATATTTTATGTTTGTAATATCTTCTGGATATTATGAATCTGTTTGCACACTTAGCTTAACTTTGAAAGGAGAACCTCTAAATCAAGAAAATAGTTTTAACCATACTGTGCCAAGTTCAAAGCCAGGTCGTGGAGTCAGCTATAATTTGAGTAAAACAGTAATAGTTACAGCAGATGCAGCTTTTCCTTCAGCCTGTCCAGAGTCTTACTGTGTGCAAGTTACTTAATCTCTCTTGTCACTAAGACCAGTCATCCCGTCTCACAATAGAAATTACAAAAATCAATGTGTCACATCTCTCTTCCCTGGAAAGCAGCACTGAGGATCTATCAGTCAACAGCAACTACAGCAGACACCATTCATGTCACCTGCCCCTTTTTTCCTTTGTCCCTTACATCTCTCATAAGCTAAAGAAGAGAAGCCTGGGTTAGTAGCCCCTCACTGGGCCCTGCTTATCTGACAACAGCAATGAATATTTATTAAACATTCATAATGAGCCTAGCCTGTGTCAGGTGTTGGCTCCCATCTTACAACCAACCCTCTTCCTGGAGGGTTCTCCTCATCAGTCTTCACATGACTGGTTTCATGTTGTCAAAATTTTAACTAAAATTTTCAATTTCACCACTCCAAAAAGGTTTTCTTTCAATCTGAAATAAACATCTTAATCACATTGTGTCATATGATCCTATTTGAATTCTCTGCATAGCACTTATTATTACCTATTATTTTTCTTATTTTAAAAAATATATTTTTAATTTTCTGTCTCCTATTACTACAATGTACATACCACAACAGGTGGAAACTTCTCTGTCTTGTTATTACCATGTCCTTAACACCTAGAATATTTCTTGACACATAAATATTTGTTAAATGAGTGAGAGACTTAGGATACAGTGGTGGGACAAAAGTGGACATGGTTCCTGATTTTGCGGGGCAGCTTGTAGTTTAGCAAGGGCAATAGACATTAAGCACAGAATCCTACAATTTAATGCAAATTTACAGCTATCATTAGTGTGGAGATAGAGTCATTCTAGGAGGACTTAGTAATGGGCCATTAACCATAAAATGGAGGTCACACTAGGGTCCCTGAGAAAGGGAAACAAGGTGAGATAAAATCTAAAAGTAGAAGTGAAAGGGAGATGAGACAAGTAAGGAAACTGTTTGAGACCAAGGAATTTGTATGTTCCAGGTTCTGTGGTTGGAGGAAACATGCTCATTCAAGAAAAAAGCCAGTGTGGTTTGTTTGCAGAGGGAAAGTGAAAGGGTGGTTTTGAGATGAGGCTGGGCAGGCAGATGGGATCCAGGCCAAGGTAGGATCTTGTGGGCAATGTTAAGCATTTGTATCTTTAGCCTAGGATTGATGGAGAGCCTCTGATAAGTTTTAAATAGTAGTGGAATGATGGGATCAGATTTGCAATTTGAAAAAAATCACTGTGCATTGTAGAGAATGGACTATTTGGTGGTGGTTTAAAAGGGAAAAGCAATGCCATCATTCAAGCAAGAGATGTGGGCAGTTTGGGTTGGGACACTGTAGAGGCGATGTGGTGCAGTATACAGATTCAGGAGGTATTTTGGAAGTGAAATCAGTAAGATGTGGTTTTGGAGTAGCTATCAGGGGCAAGAAAGAGGGAGGTGTCTAGGATGATTCTTAGACGTCTGGCTTGCTTATCAGAATGGAAGCTTATGTCATTCACTGATAATGGTCACTGTAAGAAGACGTGGAGGTGGGGTATGATGCTGGAAACAATGAATTCAATTGTGTGTTATGTTGTGTTTAAAATACCTTTGAGATATCCAAGTAGACACGTTTAGTAGGTAAGTGGTTATGTGAGTCTGGAACGCCAAAGAAAAGTCTGTACCTGAGAAATATTCACAGATTTGAGAGTCATGTGTAGGTGGGTGAAAATAGAAGTTGTTGATGTCGATATAAGAGCCTGAATATAGAAATTGGAGAAAGAGAAAGGCTAAGACAGAGACTTGAGGAAGTTCCATCACTTAAAATCATTTAATTATAGAGAAGGATGGTCATGCAAAGCAGAGAGAGGAGGAAGTGCCAGAGAATAGGAATAAACCAGGAGAGAGTTGTGTGATGGAAGCCAATGGAAGACTCATCCATGTCAGAAGCTGTGTACAGACTGAAAAGATGACTTGTCTATTTCCCTCAATGGACAAATAATTTTTTAAGCAATGAATGAATATTGAACAAGAGGGATGACATCTTCAAGATAGATAATAGGGCATTAAGGGAAAATGGGGATGTCATAACAAAAGGTGGGACTGAGGAGAGAAGTAGAGATTTCTGAAAACATACTCATCATGAATGATGTTTGTGGTCAATTATTAGTGTTAGACTTAAAATATAGACCCTAAGTAGATCACCTTTCTGTCTTCTAAACATCACATGGATATAATGGCAAATTCCAGAAGGGACAATCTGGTGAAAAGGAGCAGTGAGACCCTGTGTTATCTGGGAGGGCTCACAGAGAAAACAAGGTGCAGGTGTGCTTGGCTGCTACTTACAGGAGCACTTTTTGCTCTACAGGGAATTCCGTAGCTACTGCTCTATAGCCATTTGAGGTGCAGGCATCAGAACTCAGTATGAAACATTGCTGCTTTGACTAAAAATGCATTTATTTTAGTCACTCTCGCAAAGACTTAGATAACACATGGTAGATGCTGTCTGTAACAACCCCCAAACTTCACTGGCTTAGCCCAGTGGGAATTTGTCTCATTCATATAGTGTTTTTGTGTAGGTGTGTGGTAGTGGCATTCCCTAGGGTGATTTATGAATTCTGGGTCCTTCTAGCTTGTGGATCTACTGTCCCTTAAAGCCATGGAGGTTTCTGCTGAATCCTCTGCTTCCAGTAGGCCAATGTAAGAAGAGACAAGAGTGAGCATTATGACAGAGATGTTTTTAATGGGCTGGGCTAGAAGTAGCGTCCACCCCTTCTACTCATATTCCAGGAGTCAGAACTCAGTCCTGGGGCCACACTCTACTACCAGGGAGTCTGGGCTGTGTACTCAAGTGGAAAGGAAAACAGATTTGTGGAAAGGAAAACAGTTTTGTTAACCCTGTCCATCTCTCTCCTAAGGGCCTTTTTTCATTTTTTCTGCTAGTTTGAGGACCTAATTAAGCCCTAGTACCTTCCTTGCAAGAGAATTCTCTTTCTTTACTCAACACATTTCCTTTAAACTGATTCTGCCTGTTGGCCTTAACTTTTACTTAAATGTCTTCTCAAGAGAGAAAAATATTTGGGGATGATTTCCCACAATTGTCTAATGATTATTTCCCGGCCAAGAAGACTCCACCTCTGGCAACCAAGCTGATTTACTTTTCCAAAAACTATTACTTCTCTCTGACTTTACCTTTGAGTTTTTAAAAAAATATTTTTATGAGATTCTATTTCAACAAAATTTGGGGGAAAGGGTTTATAGTTTGGCTTTTGTCTAAAACTGTGGTTCTTAAAATTTCAGAATTGCCTGGAGAGCTAGCCCACACCCAGAGGTTCTCATTTTCTGGGTCTAGGGTGAGGGCTGAGAATTTGCATTTCTAACAAATCCCAAAGTGATTCTCAAGCTGCTCATTCAGAAACCACATTTTGAGAACCACTTTTCTAAAATAAACGGCTTTTTATTTTTTTAAAGAGGACATCCTGCTTTCCTAACCCTGAGATTTTATTCGCATGTGAACCTAACACAATAGAAAATACATTTTAAAATCAGAAAAATGCTTAGAGGTAGAAAATCTTAATCCTCATTTTGAACCAGTCACTTTTAGTCTGTAGTATGAAAGTAGGCAAGTCATTCTACCTCTCAGGTTTTCCATTTCTTCATTTATAAAATGATGAGAATAACACCTACTTTGCCTGGAAAAAGAGATTTTGTCCCAGGCTAATCAGGAGCAGAACAGCCAGGAGATTGGCTTCTTTGTATGAAAAGGGAGATTTATGCTCCATCAGAGAGTTTCCCAGGGGCTGATCACCCACAGGGAAAACTATTATGTAGCCTCCACAAAAGAGGCTGCCTTCATTTTCTGGAAGGCAGTATACACCCAGCCCCTGGACTGAATTTTAAAACAATGCACCAGCAACGACACTGAAAGGTCAACACTGCATCCCTGTGATTCTCAATGCAGCTCTGTGACAGAATCACTGTGTAGCTTTGAAAAAAATGCCCAGACCCTAGTCTCGGGCATTCTGAGGTGGGGTCTGGGTGTCCAAAATTGTGTCTTAGGTGCTAACTGAGGTTGAGAACCTTCCTGTGGGAAAGAGACTGGCCCTGTCCTGGTCAGCGAAGTGGCTTGCACTGTGACTTCCAGCTTACAGATGACAGACACATTCTGTGCCCATCAAAGTTTGATTGCAGTGGGGATATTAAATTCCCATGCAGTGAGCACTCTATCACAGGACAAATGAGAGTGTCAGAGCAGGCTTTTTAAGGTCCTGTGCTATTATGTTGAATGATAAACTGCTTGCAGGTGATTAAAGTGCCTCCACAGGCTTAGGCCCTCACTTCTTTTGCTTTTCGGGTGATGCCATCTATCTTTGTATTTTTTTTTTTTTTCCACCAAAGAGAAAGCACACACATGTTGAATTGCTGCAAAGCATCCTAGATACTAGAGAAGTGAGTTGAAGAAGGTGCTTCATGCTTAATGTTCCTAGTCATGCAGAACTGGATCAAATCTAATGTAACTATGTCGTAAGAAATTGGGCACCTATAAATAATCTTGGGTTTCAATATCTGATTTTGAGGTTTTATTTTGGTTTTTATCACTAGGATAAAGACAAGCAGAATGGTAATTGTGAGAAGGAAGTGAAACAGGCTAGTATGAGATTCAAATGCTGTTATGACCTCTGCTGCTTTCTCTGTGTGTATCACTTGGATTTCTATTGTTCCAGCAGAAGAAATGGGCCAAAACCCATGTTGTTTATTTGATTAAGGAATGCTTAAACTTGCTCTCTGAGCTCTCCATGTTTACACTTTTGAAAAGCTACTATTAACATACTTGACACTGAAATAATTAAAATAATTTGGCTTGAGTAATATTTGTCTCAGAATAACTTTCATTTGGTTCATATATAAGCACTAGATATTCAAATATTCAATGATTCCAGAAAGAGGCAACTAGAAAACACAAATTGTGGAGCTTCTGATGAACTGAACTCCGTAAGTTGAATGAACACCTTAAGACCAAGACCTGTTATTTTCTTCAAATGTACTGATAAGGAAAGAGCTTTGTAATGGCTCTGTTATTTATTTATTTATTTTTACCACCAATAAACAAAGACTTATTTGGAAATTTCCAAACTTGCCAGAAGTGGCACTTGCCAAGCCCTAGGTCCACCCTCCTTACCAAGCTCCGAAGGGCAAAATGATAGTCCCCCCCACCTCTCCCCTGCACCTCCCCTGCACCTCCCCTTGCCCACACACACCCATGCCTCAGGCCACACCAGAGAACTAGTGTGCCCTCCCTCTAGGAGGCATTACCCCTGGGCCCAAGAGCTTGGGTGGCAGCCCTCTGGCCTCTCAGGAGATGATGGTGGCCAGAGCCGCTTGCATAGATTGAGAAAAGAAAATAAGGAAGGAGCCACCAAGTAGGGCTCCCTGAAAAACCCAAGCTTACCCTTGTACAAAAAAAGTGGCTCCTGCATAGAAAAACCTGCTTCACGAATACTGCAAATACCAACAAGAAAGGAAAAAAAACCAGCAGCAAGGCTGGGCTGGTAGGAATGGCAAAGAACTTTGGTTTGGAAAGGATAAGAAGAGTGTGAGCTGTGCCCCTCTTTCTCACCAAGCTCCCCAGAGCCAGCGCTGACACTCGCCCCAAGGGGGTCAGTAAACAAGCAAAGCCAGGGGCCTTTGGTCCTGAAAGGTCTCCATTATGATGTCAAAGCACAGCCTCCAGGTCCTACTTGGGCCTGCCTGCAGGGGGCAGAGGAGGCCTCTGCTGTGAATCCAATTAAAGCCAATGTGTAAATAGTAAGGCTTTGGGGACCAAGCAACAAGGAAACCTATCACTACACTTATGAAACTAAAGCTGGGGAGCAGAGGGTGACAGGAGACATCCCTCACCCCCTCATCCTACATGTCTGTGCCCCAGAAGGTGGTCCCCTTCCAGGCTGAGGAGGGGGTGGCTCCAGGGCTGGGAAGAAAGGAAGGGATCCCTGAGCAGTTAGGTCAGGTGGATTCCCAGCACCTGTTCCAGTTCCTGCCTTTGCTGCTGCATCTTGGCAATGATGTGCCTCCCCACTGGTTCCTGGGCCCAGGGCTTGTGGTAGAAAGCAGCTTGTCTCTCCTCAGGATTCCCAGTCACATTAGTGATAATCTTGAGGTCCCGGTGCTGGGAACGGAGCCATTCCTGGATGAAGTCCTGGGGGTCAGTGCTAAAACTGAGCGTGAGATCCCTCTGGGTCTTCAGCTGGTTGATGGACTCAATGGTCTCATGGATTTTGACATCAAGGGAGACAATCTCCTACTGACTGGTGGTAGAGACCAGAAAATTGCTCATCTGGGCCTTAAGTGGGTCATCCACCTCCACATCAATGTCATAACAGCCTGTCTTCTTCTGGTTGTTAGGTTACATGCTAATTACATGGTTGATGACAATGGGGTCTGGATGCTGCAGCAACCTGGCTAGCTTCATGGGAATCTCAGAGAAATGCAGTCGGCCACAACTGAAGATCTGGCGGAAGTACCAGTTGCAGTTGACATACTCCTGGCTTGTGGCTGTCCTGCAGCTGGTTGTGTTTGACGTAGAGCCACAGGGCCTACATGATGGCAGCCCTCATCTGTGTGTGCACCCCCAGCAGCCTCCCCAGTCGGGCGTCCGACTTGTACTGGGGAGGCTGATGATCTAGCATGAACAGGTGGGTGCACTTGACGTTGAGGTCTCCAGACCGCTTCACCTGGAAGCCATCTGTCTCCCGGGTGGTGGGCATCCAGTGCCACTCCAGCAGGTGGTTGTCAGGCCCATACAGTTCCTTGTCCAGCTCAATGACGAGGCTCTTAAAGAATGAAGAAAACTTCCTCTTCTGTTTCCTAAGATCATCCAGCAGTTTTCCCTCTACTCGGAGTTCCCAGGAAGCCGCCTTGTCCCCTGCAGGGTTTCTCCCCGGGGGTCCCTGCGGTTCCTGCACTATCACCTTCTGCCTTGCTGGGACTGAACATATTAGAAATATAGATCTGCAGCTTTCGTTTTTGTGTCAGAGGCTTTTTGATGGCCTCCTGGACCTCCATCCGCTTTCAAGCAATGGTCTGGTCCAGCTTCCGCTCAAAAGCCAAGAGATCCATGCACGCCTGAGGCTCTGGGACAAGCTCCCAAATTCGCTGAGGTAGAACTTTATCTGCCACCTTCCTCCTGTTTAACCCCCGGTGCTGGGCAGGCATGGGGGGCTGGGCCTGGGGCACAAGCAGGAGTTTTCAGAATGGGTCCATCATGGTGGGCAGCATGCCAGGTCGAAGGGGAGCAGCTGCGCCAAACGGGGAGCCAGCAGGGGGTCCCACCTGCAAGCCAGCCATGGGCATCCGGCTCCCTGGTGACTTGCCAGGCCTCTGGTACTGCACCACGGGGGCCGCGGGGCTCTTGGGGCGGAAGGCAGCAGCCCCCCACGCCTCCAGGGGCCCCCTGAACAGCGTGCTGGGTCCCGCTGGCGGAGGTGGAGCTCCCAGGGCCGCCTGGCTCTGTAATTTTGGTAATTTTGACTGTCTGAGATAATGGAAATTTTTCATCAGGTGCTGTCTGTGATCAATGTTTTCTGAGACCTCTCTTCTCCTAGAAACTTCTTTTTCCTGATTACCTCTTGGCTATGGCTTTTTGATGACCTAGGTTTGGTTTAGATGATTGCTTCTGGAAAAACTGTGTTAGCATCCTTGTGGTGGTGTGGAGCCTCCTGAGGAGGGAGAGGCAAGACAGGATTCTAGTTCAAGTTGTTGCAGTTAGTAGGAAACTGGGGCTTAGAACCAAATAGAATCAGTATCCCCAGTGTTTGAGGAGGGACACCCAGGACAGAACTAGCTTCAGATTCTGGACAAGGCTGAAACAGCTTATGTCAACTGAAGGCACCTTTTTGAAGTTCCAGCCGTCCATGGACATTGGAGAGCACATGTTGTGGTTCGCCAGCCTGTTTTAGGCTCTGGGAACAAAAGATGGCACTGTACTGCATTATACTGGAAACTGACTAGAAGAGGCTTAGGTTTTTGTTGTTTTACTTCCAGGAGGAGAGGGGAAAAAATAACTTGCAAATCAGGTGGATGAAAATTGAGAATGAGAAAGATTTGCTTGTTGAAGGTAACCCCGTTTTCTCTCTCTTTTATTAGGTGTTTGTGAAGAGGCAAGTAAGGCTGAAACCCTTTCTGTTCTTCAGGAATTCTTTTAAAAGTATTTTGCTCTTTGTCTTAGGGCGAGACTGAAGATGTGACACCATACATTACTGTTATCACCTTCTGCAGCTGAAATACAGACTCCAGAACTGGATGTGGCATGGTGTCATTTTTCTAATTAGCCCTAGAACTCTACGTTAAAGGCTCAGCCTGCGTGTCCTTTGGCATGACATCAGTCCGCCGCTGACTCTGATTGTCAGCAGGAGTCTAATTATTTGGGTCAAAGCATTTTGCCTAGAGTTTATATTTGTATTCAGAGAGAACTTCTGTGTAAAGAAAGAAAGGCTTTTGGTTATTATTGTTCCTATTCTTTGGAATTACCACTTATCTAAATTAATCCTCTCTAACTTCTCATACTTCTTCAGTAGGTATACTTCCTAAACTTCTTTAGTAACCAACAAAAAGGGGAGTGATAGTCTTTTAATTAGCTTTCTAGAGATAGAAAATTCACAGCTATTAAATCCAAGCTGTATCGAATGTGAAGTCTCAACCTAATGAACAGCTGTAAGTGTTCTGCCTTCCCACACAGTGGAACTTGATGGAAGCCCTGGTTTTACAACTGCTGGTTATTGATTAAACAACTAGGCTGTTTTGATGCTGGTTGTTTGTGTTGTTGCACTCATCATCTTAGGTTTGGAAGAATTATTGCAGATATTAACGTTATTAGAGTTATTAAAGGTCACTCACTAGTCTGTCCCCTCACCCACCCTATGCTGGTAACATCTTTACAACATCTCCCCCAAGTGGTTGTCTTGATCATGATAGAATCCACCTAATGACAGTGGGGAGAAAGCAGACTCCATAATCCAGCAGTTATAATTTAGAGTTATTTCTTAATATAGTTTATCTAAAACTATAGTGAACTCCAGCTTAGGAGAGGACCTAAATGTATAAATAGATAAATTGATATAAAATGTGGTGAATGCTTTGATAGAGGCACAGATAAGCTGTTTAGAAACAGCTAACTGAGTGGGAGGACATGGGAAAGAATTTGTCTTGAAGGTTAAGTACATGTGCTAATGCACTTGTGTGTGGGGTGTGTGTGTGTGTGTGTGTGTGTGTGTGTGTGTGTGTGGTGGGGAAGAGTATTTCCAGAGAGAGGATATAGGTGCAAAGATATGGAATTTAGGAAAGGCTGTGTTAAGACATGGTGAGAAGTTCAGAATGGCTGGATGGAACCTGCAATGGTGAAAGAGATGTCTTGAGGCAGGTTATTTGGAGTTTTGTTGCCCACCCAAAAAGTTTAGATTTTATCCTATAGGAAAAGAAGAGATTTCAAAGGGGTTAAAGCATAGGAGTGGCTTGATCAGATTTCAATTTTATGAAGATAATCCCAGTGGCAGTTTTGAGGACTCATTTGTTGGAGGAGGGACAGTTTCAAGGATACAGGTTGGATACAAAGCACTCTGCCCTGCTGGCAGCCCATGTGTCCTATAATATTTCTGGTTCAGAAAGTAAAGTCACTGTCTATAGAGCCAGTCAGGCTTAACTGGTTGTGGTGGGTTCTTGTAAAATGTTACACCTAATGTTGTGTGAATACCGGCAAAGTGAAATAGGAAATCATGGCACAATCATGGATTGTGCAGGGAAATAAAAATTGATGTGAAATACTATCTTAAAGAATTTTAAGATGGGAAATATCTAGGTCATTGAGCAAGGTTTTTTCCCATGAAATGCTCACCTTTAGTTTGGCTGGACATAGTCTGAGGCACATACTCAGTAATTTGATGATTTCAGCAGTATGTTATTCTGTGACATCCTTATGGATCAGAAAGTCACTATACAGGTCAAAATGAAATCACGTAAGTATTGTATTTTGAAAAGGAAATGTCAAAATAATATTATGAGAGGCTTTAGAAATTTGAATGTACTTCACATTCAGCTGGAATGTGGGGATTACTACTCTCAAACCAGTATAGGTGGTGCATTTTTTTTTTTTTTTTTGCGGTACACGGGCCTCTCACTGTTGTGGCCTCTCTTGTTGCAGCCTCTCTCGTTGCAGAGCACAGGCTCCGGATGTGCAGGCTCAGCGGCCATGGCTCACGGGCCTAGCTGCTCTGTGGCATATGGGATCTTCCCGGACCGGGGCAGAAACCCGTGTCCCCTGCATTGGCAGGTGGACTCTCAACCACTGCGCCACCAGGGAAGCACTAGGTGGTGCATTTTTGATCGCCTTTCAGGAAGTGCATTGGTGCTCAGAAGGTGAGGAGTTTTGAACTTTTTAGCTCTCACCCACATTTACTTCTGCTCTATGAGGTTTACATCATCTGCCCTTTTTGTTTTGCTGGCTAACCAATTCCCATTCTCCACATGCCGTAAACAACTATTCCTAAGATAGGTAATGTCACAAGCAGAAATTTATCTGTTTCAGAAAAAGATGAGAGGGGAAATATGCCTGAATTAAAGCCATGAAACAGATCCTCAAATATCCTCACTAATGTAATGTGAGAAATAGGCTTCCAATAGTTTATTTTTATTCATGTTATTTATTCAGTAGCATCACCACGCGGAGGAAAGTAGATTTGTTACCAACTGACACAAGAGCTCAGTCTGGACACTGGTTGTCTTCCCTGTGGGGCTGGCTGGCTCCCGTGCTTTGTCATCTCTCAGAGTTTTCCTGATAAATAAATATGTGTTGGTCAGCATTGATCTCTGGCATTATTGTCAACGGCACCCATGAGTTGGCCCACAACTGCACATTTTCCTGCAACTGGTCTGTGGCTGTACCGTATCATTTCATATTCACAGCCTGATCCATCAGGCTAATAAATCAGCTGTTTCTTATGCATGGCATGCTGTGTCGTGTGACTGATGGATAACCGCAGCATTTTCAGTCTTGTTCTAGAGTCTCCATTATGCTGCCAGCCTCTCTGTTATACTCTATAAAAATGTTTCCTGTTATGGACTATCAGAAGCAAAAGTAGGTTGTTTTAGAGTCAGAGCAATCTGAACCCTGTAAAGTACTGCTAGATTAGCAGGCATGGGTAGATGAGGAGAAGCTGTTTGGAAAAAGTTGCGCTTAAGGGCATCAAACATAAGCACAGAAATTACCTTTTTCATGGCCCTGCATATATGGACATAGATAGAGTAGCTTCTGTGGAAGCTGTGATTCAGTATGAGATGGAAAACTTCTTTCTAAGAGGTCTGGAGACTTGTTAGAAGAAAGACAAGGACAGGGGACTGACACTCATTAAGTACTTTGTGTCCAGTGCTGTGCTATGTTCTACTGCACATATTAGGTCATTGACTCTCAAATAACTCTGAGAAACAGGGATTTCTATCCCCTCCCGCTTTTTTTTTGGCCACGGTTTGTGACATGTGGGATCTTAGTTCTCTGACTAGGGATTGAACCCTCGCCCCCTGCAGTGGAAGTGCTGAGTCTAAACCACTGGACAACCGCCAGGGAAGTCCCTCTATTCCCTTTGTTTCGTTAACGTGTAAGAAGCAAAGTCTGAGAAATTGTGGAACTTTCTTGCTTTCTCACAATGAGTACAGTTCTGTGGCCCTTCCTGTGCCCTTCCCATGACCCTCTCCATGCTCCCAACTGAATGGCTCCCCAGGGAAAATCTCTATCTCTAACCAGCTCTGGAGATTCTGGGAGGACTTGACAGGGCTCTAACAATTGGCTTCTTGAGGTTTCAGTAGCTCAATGGCTAGAGACTGTTCATCCTAACAACACAAAAGCAGACTTCAGTGTAGTTTGTTTCTATTGATAAATTACATACACTGTCTATATTAGCAAATAATGTGGCAATTTAAAAATCATGTTTATCAAATCATTATTACGTTTCAGGGTTCTGTAGAACACAGTCTGATAACTACAAGCTTAATATATTCCAATAAATGGATTAACTGCTTTGACATGTATGTCTTCTTATCTCTTCTTACCTTGAAGTCTTGACCTTCTTACATTTACTCATGGTCATTCATTAGCTCCAGGGAAGGTTTTTAGAGCATGGCTCTGCAACAAGAGTGAAGTTCTTGGCTTATGAGTTTTAAGAATCTGGAATTTGAGCATCAGAGGCCTTAGTCCTGAGATCAGTGGGCAGAATTTATGGCCTAAGTGATAGATTTGGAAGAATATGTTGTAGGTCAGAGGCACTTTTTCTAATATCCAGATAGATAAAGATTCTGTGTGATGATGAGTGAGAGGAGATAAATCAGAAGAGACACACAGAGCACTGCTGACGGGTCTCCTGAGAAGGATCCAACACTCTTTCCAGACTCTTGGGATGTAATCATTTTAAAATATAGTTTTAAACAATAGTTGTGTATATTTAAGGTGTACAATATCATGATTTGATATATATATATAGGTATAGTGAAATGATTATTATAGTTAAGCTAATCAGCATGTTGTCTCCTCACATAGTTATTTGTGTGTGTGATGAGAACACCTGAAATCTACTCTTATCATATTTTCAATATTCAATACAGTATTATTAACTATGGTCATCATCCTGTATATTATTCTTTAGACTTGTTCATACTACATAATGGCCAACAACTTTGACCAATACCCTTGACCCTTGACCAGTACCTCCCTTATTTCCCCTCCCCTCCTCCCCGCTTGGCCCAGCCCTGGTAACTTATGTTCTAGTCTCTGTTTCGATGAATTCAACTCTTTTTTTAAAAGACTCCACATATAATTAAGATCATACAATATCTTCTTCATGTGTCTGGCTTATTTCACTTAGCATTATGTCCTCCAGTTTCACCCATGTTGATGCAAATGGAAAGATTTCCTTCCTTTTCATAGCTGAATAATATGTCTCGTGTGTGTGTGTGTGTGTGTGTGTGTGTGTGTGTGTGTGCGTGTGTGTAAAATCTCAAGCTCTGAACTTGGATTAAAATGATCTTGTATTGCTAGTTTCCCCAGGTGCTTAGCAAAAGCATTATAAAATCCTGTTTGGAAGATAATAAATTGATACTACTAATAATTTTCAAATAACATATTTAACATACAAGAAGAACATCTAGATCCAAAGGACAAGACTCCTCTAGGTGAGAAACCTCAGTTAATAGAAGCAGATACTGGAATTATCAGACAAAAACTATGAAACTATGGTTACTATGGTTCTGAGAAAATAAACATCAAATATAAAACCGTGGCCGGTAACTGAAAATTATGAAGAGTAACACAGTGCATTAAACTATATATTTTAGAACTAACTTCAACAATTGAAATAAAGAGCACAATGAATGAGTTTAATAGCAGATTAGACAAAACTGATAAGAAAATTGGTGAACTAGATGACATGATGGAAGAAATTAATCACAATTAAGTAGAGAGAAGCTAATTTATGGAAAATATTGAAGGAGGGGTAACAGAAATAGAGGATACAGTGAGAAGGGCTGCCATAAGTGGAGTCCAAGAAGGAGAGGAAAGAGAGAGAATGTGACAGATGGAATGTCTGAAGACAATGAGAATTTTCTGTAACTTATAAAATACACAGATTCAAATATCCTAAGGATGACAAATAAAAAGAAATCCACACTTAGACATATCAGAGTGAAACATATGCAAATATATGTATGAAATAGGACAAGTTTACTAATACATGTATATATACACACCTGAAAATCTCTGTCTCTTAATCTTTAAAGTATCTGGAAATAGCACTGTAAAGTTGGCATCATCTAACAGTGTGCGAAGTCCTAGTGCTACTAATGGAGCCGGCTCCTTCACAGCCATTGCTCCCCTCCTTGAATGTGCACAAAAAGCCTGCAATCAAAAGGAGTGAAATTCATTTAGAAGAACAGGCATTGGCTCTAATTGGAAAGATAAGCGTCACAGTCTTGTGTAAATGCACATTCTTCAGCAGCACATGTTGAATCCTTATTTACTCACTCAGTCTTTTTAGCTATTTTTGTAGAAGCTGAGAATTCTTTAGCAGATTTGTGTCTTTGTATGTGTTCAGTGATATCACTATGATCTTCATAGTGGTTGGTAAATGTTGACAAGTTTTGCAAGTTACATGGTCATCATTAACTTTCTCAGAGATAAAGATGTAACACTTATTTTTTTCATTAAACACACTGTTCCATTCTTTTGAACTCATTACTGCTAACAGGGTTTATTGTAAATTGAAAAATGATGAAAATAATAAAACAAACAGCTATACATTTATAATTTACATTGAAATAAAGACAACAACCACTGTAGCCAGTGTGTTCAGTGTACTCTTCTTATGCTACGCAGCAGGATTCCTCATCATCTATTTTCCAGGCATACTTCTTGTAGACCTAGCCTATAATTTCCCATTTTCCTCTGACTCTGCTGATTGGATGCCTGTGGCTTCATGCATATCAGCAGTATAGGGTATGGCCTAATTCGCTGGTGGACCAGATGGTTGTCAAGGGCAACAGCATTCCTGTTTGAGTGCAGTTGTTTTGTCAGTAAGCTTCTGCATGCTTTCCTTGAAAGGAAAATGTTAGTTCTGTTGTGTATGAGAAAGACTTGGAAAAAGAGAAAATGCTTAAGACACTTCAGATTAAAATATCAAACATCTAGAAATACATTTACAGAGAAAACTATAAAATTTTATTAAAATAAACTAAAAAGACTGACATAGAGAAATAGATATTGGTTATAGACTAGAAAATTCAAATTTGCCAAAATGTCTTTTCCCTAGACTTATTTATGGATTTAATTCAAATCCAATAAAAATTGCAGTAGGATTTGTGTGTGTGTGTGTGTGTGTGTGTGGAATGTGAAAAGTTGATTCTAAAATTTATATGGAACTACAAAGATTAAATAGCCAAGTTAATATAAGTCTACATTAATTTATACCCTGTGGTATTAGCACAAGGACAAACAGACAGGGGAATGAAGAGAATAGAGTGTCTAGGAATGGAACCAGATATATATGGCAAAGTAACACTGCAGAGCAGTAGGGGAAAGGCTATTATTTTCAACAAATGGTGCTGGGACTATTGGACAACATTTATTGTAGAAAAAAAAAATTGGATCTCCTGTCACACCTAACACAAAAATCAATTCCAGGTGGGTTACAGACTTACATATCAAAAAAAAAAAAATCAAACTTGTACAGGAGAATAAAGAGAATACCTTTATGACCTTAGATAGGAAATTATTTCTTTTTTTAACTTAATTTTTATTGGAGTATAGTTGCTTTACAATGTTGTGTGAGTTTCTACTGTACAGCAAAGTGAATCAGCTATACGTATACATGTATCCCCACTTTTTTGGATTTCCTTCCCATTTAGGTCACCACAGAGCACTGAGTAGAGTTCCCTGAGCTATGCAGTAGGTTCTCATTAGTTATCTATCTTATACATAGGATCAATAGTGTATATACATCAATCCCAGTCTCCCAATTCATCCCATCCCCCCCTTCCTCCCTTGCTGTCCATACATTTGTTCTCTACGTCTGTGTCTCTACATCTGCTTTGCAAATAAGATCATCTATACCATTTTTCTAGATTCTGCATATATGTGTTAATATATGATATACGTTTTTCTCTTTCTGACTTACTTCACTCTGTATGACAGTCTCTAGGTCCATCCACATCTCTACAAATGACCCAATTTCATTCCGTTTTATGGCTGAGTAATACTCCATTGTATATATGTACCACATCCTCTTTATCCATTCCTCCGTTGATGGACATTTAGGTTATTTCCATGTCCTGGCTATTGTAAATAGTGCTGCAATGAATATTGGGGTGCATGTGTCTTTTTGAATTATGGTTTTCTCTGGGTATATGTCCGGTAGTGGGATTGCTGGGTCATATGGTAGTTCTATTTTTAGTTTTTTTAGGAATCTCCAAACTGTTCTCCATAGTGGCTGTATCAGTTTACATTCCCACCAACAGTGCAAGAGGGTTCCCTTTTCTCCACACCCTCTTCAGCATTTATTGTTTGTAGATTTTTTATGATGGCCATTCTGACCAGTGTAAAGTGATACCTCACTGTATTTGCACAGGCTCCAGATGTGCAGGCTCAGCAGTCGTGGCTCACAGGCCCAGCCGCTCCATGGCATGTGGGATTTTCCCGGACCAGGGCACGAACCTGTGTCCCCTGCATCGGCAGGCGGACTCTCAACCACTGCGCCACCAGGGAAGCCCTCATTGTAGTTTTGATTTGCATTTCTCTAATAATTAGTGATGTTAAGCATTTTTTTCATGTGTTTATTGGCCATCTGTATATCTTCTTTGGAGAAATGTCTATTTAGGTCTTTTGCCCATTTTTTGATTGGGTTGTTTGTGTTTTTGATATTGAGCTGCACGAGCTGTTTGTATATTTTGGAGATTAATCCTTTGTCAGTTGCTTCATTTGCAAATATTTTCTCTCTTTCTGGGGTTGTCTTTTCATCTCATTTATGGTTTCCTTTGCTGTGCAAAAGCTTTTAAGTTTCATTAGGTCCCATTCGTTAATATTTGTTTTTATTTTCATTACTCTAGGAAGTGGGTCAAAAAAGATCCTGCTGCGATTTATGTCAAAGAGTGTTCTGCCTATGTTTTCCTCTAAGAATTTTATAA
Source organism: Platanista minor (assembly GCA_004363435.1). Taxonomy (NCBI): domain Eukaryota; kingdom Metazoa; phylum Chordata; class Mammalia; order Artiodactyla; family Platanistidae; genus Platanista; species Platanista minor. The sequence continues at coordinate 19,003 of RJWK010026227.1, forward strand.
TGTCTGGCCTTACATTCAGGTCTTTAATCCATTTTGAGTTTATTTCTGTGTATGGTGTTGGGGAGTGTTCTAATTTCATTCTTTTACATGTAGCTGTCCAGTTTTCCCAGCACCACTTATTGAAGAGACTGTCTTTTCTTCATTGTATATTCTCACCTCCTTTGTCATAGAATAGGTGAACATATGTGCATGGGAAAAATATGGAACGCTTCATAAATTTGCATGTCATCCTTGTGTAGGGGCCATGCTAATCTTCTCTGTATCGTTCCAATTTTAGTATATGTGCTGCCAACGGGAGCATGGAAATGATTTCTTAAACATGATGCAGGGCCTCCCTGGTGGTGTAGTGGTTAAGAATCCACCTGCCAATGCAGGGGACACAGGTTTGAGCCCTGGTCTGGGAAGATCACACATGCCACAGAGCAACTAAGCCTGTGTGCCACAATTACTGAGCCTGTGCGCTAGAGCCCACGAGCCACAACTACTGAGCTCACATGCCTAGAGCCCGAGCTCCGCAACAAGAGAGACCACCGCAGTGAGAAGCCTGCGCACCACCACCAAGAGTAGCCCTCGCTTGCTGCAACTAGAGAAAGCCCACATGCAGCAACAAAGACTCAATGCAGCCAAAATTAAATAAAATAAATAAATTTAAAAAAATGATGCAAAAGGCACTAACTAAAAGAAGATCAATAAAGTTGATTTCATTAAAATTAAGTTCCCTTCATTGACATACACTATTAAGATAGTAAAAAGCAACCATAGGGTGGGAGAACATATTTCCAACAATTTTAACCAAAATATTCAGAATACATAATTGTTACAAATGATTAAAAAAAAAACCCAAAAGCAACGCTGCCAATTCAATAGAAAAATGGACAAGAGAATTCACTAATGAGGAAATCTAAATGACCAATGTACATTTAAAATGGCGTTCAACCTCACTGGGAATCAGAAAACGCACATCAAAACCTCAATGAGAAAGCATTGCTTACCCACTAGATTGGAGAATATTTAAAAGTAGGACAATTCCAAGGCAAGAACACAGAGCAATAAGAACTTTCAAAAACTGGTGGCAGTAAACACTGATCCAGTCATTTTGGAAAATGTTTTGGCACTATCCAGTAATGTGCAGTTGTACATATCCAGAAATTTCTCTCTCAGAGATATGTTCTATTATTGAAATGCATACTTATGTGCACTACCATACACTTGACAGGAATGTGCAATGTTGCATACAATAGCCTCAGATGGGATCCTGCCAAACATCCATCTACAGTAAAATGAATAGATAAACGGTTTATTCATGTAATGGAATAACATTCAGTAGTGAAAATTTTAAAACTACAGCTGTGCAACATAACATCAGCAAAAGAAACAAGACAAAAACAGATACAAGTAACCCACATTGATTAGGGGTTCCTGCTTCTGTCGCAAAACTATGAAACAAAGCAGGGACACATTAACCTAATAGGAGAGTGGTTACCCGAGGGGAGGCAAGAGTTTGAGATGAGTGAGGAACATGGTGGGGAAGTTACTTACCCTCCTGATTTGGTCCCCAACAAGGATCCTTCTGTCCAGTGTCATCTGAGCCAACAGAATGAGACCAAGCAAAAGAACATTTTTTTTTTTTTTTTTTTTAATTTACTTTTTGACTGTGTTGGGTCCTCGTTTCTGTGCGAGGGCTTTCTCCGGTTGCGGAGAGCAGGGCCACTCTTCATGGCCGTGTGCGGGCCTCTCTCACTGTTGCGGCCTTTCTTGTTGCAAAGCACAGGCTCCAGACGCGCAGGCTTAGTACTTGTGGCTCACGGGCCCAGTTGCTCCACGGCATGTGGGATCTTCCCAGACCAGGGTTCGAACCCGTGTGCTCTGCATCGGCAGGCAGATTCTCAACCACTGCGCCACCAGGGACGCCCGGAAAGTTTTATTCTTTGATGAAAGAATGGAGAGGGGGAAGATCACCCTGTAGAGTACCTGCTCTCCCTGGCAGGCCGGAGGTAGGGCTGCTTTACAGGGTTTTCTTCAGCGGGGAGGGGGTGGAGTTCTCTTGGGGGCGGAGCTCCCTCGGGGGCGGATTTCTCGCAGGGCTGGCACAGCCGGCTGCTTGCGGCTTCAGATCACAGGACCAGGTGCAGAGACTCTGCACACGGGCTGCCGCCGCCATCTTGACTTACTGTGTCGTTCGTGGAGCTTCTGCCCTGTGTCTCTCGAAGCCGAGGTGTCGGCGCGGCTGTTTGTGCACTGGAACTCTGGTCTGAAGTGCTGGGTGCCAGGTCTCTGCACACGGCCCCCTATGAACAACTGAAACTAGACTAAGCACAGAGGAAAAGAAAAATGAAAGGTTAGACTTTTTAAATTAACCAGATTCTGTTTTCATTTCTCTGGAATAGTCAACGGGCTTTGCCAGTGATAGCAGCATTCTCTGATGCTGAAGATGTTCACTATCTTGACCTTGATGAGTGTTACACAGGCATCCACTCTACTATAATTTGTTAAACTGTGTAGTTTGTTATAATTTGTTAAACTGTACATAATTTATATACTTTTCTGCATGTCATATTTCATAATTTAGAAATGTTTAAGCATATGCAGGGTACAGAGGGAGTACAAAGAAAGGAGTCATTTCTATGGGAGGAAGGAAGTAGGAAAGGCTTCTTAGGAGGTTTCCCGTGAGCTAAGTTGGGAAGGGGCTCAAGGAGTAGGAGGGTTCCCTCAGACTTTGATTCCCGTCACAAATGCTTACTTGTGTGTTAGTGTCCAGACTGGGAAGACTGTTTCAACTTGGCTCTTCCTGGGGGTGCAGGTGGGAGTGGAAAGATGCTGGTGATGAATACACTGGGCAAAAAAAAAACTCAGCCAACTTAAGGTCCATAGGCTACAGGTAGAATATATAGTTAAGTGTTGTCCTAGGCAGTATGGTTTAGTTGTATGACATTACTGGTTCATTTATTCAATAATTAATCCATTCATTCAACAAATATTTTCTGAGCATCTGCTCTGTGCTGTGTATTACTCAAGATCCTGGGGATACAGTGGTGTATGAGACTAATGTGTTTTCATTGACCATGATTAGCATGGGATTATTATAGGAATCTGCTTATTTTCCAGAGTAGGTTGAGTATTTTGTGATCCTGCAGTTACTGCAGAATAGACATTTGCTTCTGGATCTCCTCCAAAATAGCCCAAATCAAATGTGTTCCTTGAGGTAAGGTCCATGAGATTATGTGGGTTTTCCTCAGCCTCACCCATGCCATCTGGGTCTTTACCTTGTCCCAGATTTGCACCCACAGAGCTCAGTGGGTTATAATTTGGAGACTTGGCCAATTCTTTTAGTTTAGAGAAATAAGACAGTATTTATCTGTATAAGTACTTAGGTGTCTCCACCATTTCTGATTCCTTCAGATTTTAACTTTACCTTCAGCAGAGCTCATTGAGCCCACAATAGAGGGAAAAAAAGTGTTTGTAATGGTTTTCTTTATACGAGAAAATTTTAAACAATAGTGAAAGGCAAAATGAAACTAATCCTAAGAAGGTCTCTGAACTAGCTACTGTTTCAAACTGTAGACTTGGGGTTACTTTTTATCCCAGAAGTTGAAGAGTGTTTGAATTGTTTGTTTCTCGGGAAATTTTACCCTCTAATAATATAAAATTTATTGCATGGTGAATTTCACTGAATAGGCCTGAAGAAGATCCTAAGATGGAATTCTTGAAGAGAAGTTATTTTTTCACGTTTAGTTTACAATGTATATATATAATGCTTGATGTTTCTTTATTTCATATTTCAATGATATGCATTAATTTTTTTGTTTTTAGTTGGGGTAACTTTGGCTTTTATCTGATCAAAAGACTTGTTATCATGCTGACCTTTCCAGCATTTGATTGACAACTGACTCCTTTAGAGTCTCATGGGATATATGTTTTCCAAAGTTTACAAATGCTTTTATTTAATAAGACCAAAACAAATGGTAATTTCTGAGTAATTTGTCCTGCTATAACTCTTTTCTCTTAGCATTCTTTAAAAAATAAAGATCTTTTCCCAAAACTACTTCTGAGACATTATAAACATACTAGCTAATTCAACAAACATTTACTGAGTGCCTACTACATTCCAGGCACAATGCTAGTTTTTCAGTTAAGACAAAACAAGTAGGATGCAACACCTGTCCACAGGACTTCACAATTAGTTGAAGATTGAGTGATATAAATTGTCAACAAAGATACAGTGTGATAAATGTGATAATCAAGGTTAGAATGGAACACTAAGTAAGAAAATAGGAAAGATATTTAGTTGCTGTCGGAAGCAAAAATGAAGGCGTTTCTAGGTGAAAGTGACCTGAGCTGAGATCTGAAGATGGTATAGGGCTGGGTGATTAAGGTAAAGATGTTAAGATGGACAGTGACCTAGACAGACGGAACAAAAGGCGTAAAACACAGGGTGTGAGAGAATGTGGTAAAGTTAGAATTGCAAGTGGCTTAGTGGCTGAAGAGTAGGTTGTGAAGTAAGTGGACAGAGAGTGAGATGAAGAGGCTGGTAGGATCCAGGTAATCCAGGTAATTAAAGGCCTTATATGTCATTCTAAGGGGTAACAACCTTATCCTGAAGATAGTGGGATGCACTGAACAATTTTAAGTAGAGGAGTGAGAAAATATTTGTATTTTAGACTGATCTTTCTGGTGGTAGTTTGGAGAACAGATAGTAAGGTGAAAGCCTGGTTTTTGGGGATGAGGCCATCTGACCAGAGGCAAAGTTAAAGCACTAAATTGAAGCAGACAAATAACCTAGAACTGAATAGTCAGTTTGGTTCCAAACACCTATGTAATTCAAATTTTTCTCTGACAAATTTCCAGATTATTGCCAGCTCACTTTACCTGAGTTGTTACATATCTATATAAAGGTAGTAGGTAATTAAGCAGAGTTTATGTGAATGAAGCAACATCTATTCCTTCTTTGAATAGGGAACAAGATTTCAAGGAAAAGAATCTATAATGCTTTAACAACGATGTGAGATATAATAAGAAAAATACAGTGTCAAGAAAGGCCTGACTTAAATTACTATCAATAAGCCAAGGTGAGGTCTAATGACAGCCTTAACATTGTTTCAACAGCCGCCAATATTTGAAGCTAGTGATTTGTTTATATTTGTCCAAGAGATAGGTTAATGGCAATTTTGTAGATGGTGGCAGGCATCCTAATCAGTCTTCCAGTAGGACAAAACCATCATTTAATCATGTCACTGGTTCAGTTAGGATTGATATAGGGAGAGTGTGAAGTTAAGTGAGTCTTCAAAACACTCTATCCATTAAAAAAGTGGAGTTCAAAAAAAGATTCAAGGAGAATTCATGTGTATCTTAAGCTTTAGATATATTGGAATATTGAAAAAGTAGAAAAGAGAATGTGGAACAGACCTCCAATGACAAATTCTGCTCTTTCCCCTACTTGAGAACCATTAACACAAAATTTCATGGTGGTAGCTTAGGTTGAGAGATCTAAGCACGTGCATGTTCTAAATGGGTGTTCCTTTTTTTTTTATTTTTTATAAATTTATTTATTTTATTTTTGGCTGCGTTGAGTCTTCATTGCTGCACGCGGGCTGTCTCTAGTTGCAGCAAGCAGGGGCTACTCTTTGTTGTGGTGCACGGGCTTCTCATTGTGGTGGCTTCTCTTGTTGCAGAGCACGGGCTCTAGGTGCATGGGCTTCAGTAGTTGTGGCACGTGGGCTCAGTAGTTGTGGCACATGGGCTTAGTTGCTCCGCGGCATGTGGGATCTTCCCGGACCAGGGCTCGAACCCGTGTCCCCTGCATTGGCAGGTGGATTCTTAACCACTGTACCACCAGGGAAGCCCCTAAATGGGTGTTCTAATATGATATTTTCCCATCATAAAACATACCAGCATTATATGTGAACGCCTAGAGACCACGAATCCATGTCCAGGCCCTGTGTTGTCCAGCTCATCTGGTTAAATCTGGAAAGAACTAAATGTGCAATTCTTACTTTGAACAAACACTTGACATTGTTATCAGATAAAATTACAAGCTAGAATTCTATGAAAAGTCACCTTGTAATTAAGCTGTTCTAATTGAATACATTATCTTTTTTAATAGTTACTCATGCCTTCAGTTTGTTAGTAAACATTATCTAATAAAATACTCTATTGTTTAGGAAAGTTTGAGTAAAAGGGAAATTGTTTGGGGAAATGAGTAAGCAATGAATAGAATCTGAAAAGAAATGTCTCATAGCAGCCAAGCAATTATGTTCCTTCACAGAATAAGTGCTTAGTATCAATTTTGTGCATGTAGAGGGCATCTCTAGTGATTCAGAAGAGAGAAGCAGTTCTTGGTGCTTTCCAGCTCCCTATAAAAACACTGCATTGAAAAGATTAATGAACGTACAGTTGTATGTTTAAAGAATAAAATGATTTTGTTTCCACTACCGTTCATGAGATGATGAGTGAATGGGTTGATACTTCAGCTGCTATGGTTTCTGGTGTTAGGAAGACTACCCTACGGTCAGTTTCACCACATTCTGCTTGATTGGCCTTTTGGGAAGCGCGATAGGCCAATCCTTGATTATAATGATTTGCTCCCTGAATTTACATATCCAAAAAAGTACTTAGCTCCTAAGAGAGTGGTCTCTACTTCCATCCAAGAGGTCAGATGACTTCACACAAACAAAAATCAGGATATGTGTTTTGAGCAGTAAGGAAGAACTTAGTATTATAAATAGGAGTTGCTATATATTAGTTATATATTGCTATGTAATAAGTTACTCCAAAACTTAATGGCTTACAAAAACAAGCATTTATTATCACACGTTTTCTGTGGGTTAGGAATCTGGTGTGGCTTAGCTGAGTGCCTCTGCTTCCGGGTCTCTCACAAGGCTGAAATCAAGGTGGCCAGCGTTGCAGTTATCTCAAGGATCAATCAGGCATGGATCTCCCAAGAAAATGTCTTGACCTTGCCACCACCCAGGCTGTTATATCTTTCTGATAAATATCAGGCTGCAGTCACTTGTGAACGTTTCCCTCATTAGGTTTGGATAATTAATTGCTGAGTCTTGCTGCTTTCTTTTGAGAAAGGGGAAGTATATAAAATATATTTTGTAAATAAAAATGCTGCATCTGATTTAAGAATAAATGCTCAATTTCAGGACTGCAATTTGGCAGTGTGTTTTAAATTTGTCTACTCCCTTATGAACAGAGTAAGGTCAACAGTTTAATTAGTTCAGTATTTATCAAGCACCAAGTGCTGCCAGACATGGTGCTGAGGCCCGGGAATATGAGGACATTCCTGCCCTTGCAGAGTTCTCAGTCTGCTGGGAGGAACAATCAGGTAAACCAATAATAACAAAATAATGTGATAACAATAGAGCTGCCTACGGAGTGCAGAGAGGGCCCTGAGAAGCGGGTATATAACTCTGCCTGGGAATTTGTATTCTACAGCATCCCTTAGAATTCAAACCTCAGAAGGTCTGATGTGTTCAGGAGGAGAAGCATGTATGCTTGTAGGCTGTGCAATGTTTTTTCAGCTGCTCTATCCCCAGAGGGAAAAGAGCATTATGTCTTCACTGAATTTTAAAGTTTTTAAAATAATTACTAAAGTATTATCTTTAGAAAGTAGAAAATAGTTTAATTTTACCAATGTAATTCTCTTTGAAACCAACTTCTAAATGTCAAATGTCAAATTAATTTTCCCTATTCAGGAGCCATCCTCCCATACAGGTTTTAAGAACAATGGGAATGTGTAGCTGAAGGACAATGAGTTTTGCCTAGAAGTCAAACAAAGCCAGAGGTTCAATCCTCCAATAACCAGATTGGCCTGGGGTTTTAACCAGATTCCACACCACCTACATTTAAAATTGATAAAATTGATAATAAATGTGGAAATATTCTAAGGTGGGTCTACAGTTTTCTTAATCCTCAAAATTGGTAGGTCAAGAGAACACACGCTATAGCTAGTATACCCGTCTCTGAGATCACACCAGCAGTCCATTTCTGTAGGAGGTGGGTCAGAAAGAATCTTGCTGCGATTTATGTCATAGAGTGTTCTGCCTATGTTTTCCTCTAAGAGTTTGATAGTTTCTGGCCTTACATTTAGGTCTTTAATCCATTTTGAGCTTATTTTTGTGTATGGTGTCAGGGAGTGTTCTAGTCTCATACTTTTACACGTACCTGTCCAGTTTTCCC
>RJWK010026228.1:0-27184 GCA_004363435.1 Platanista minor
TCAGTAGGTTTTCTGCAGGAGTTGTTCCACGTGTAGCTGTATTTCTGGTGTATCGGTGGGGAGGAAGGTGATCTCCGCGTCTTACTCTTCCGCCATCTTGTCTCTCATCTCTTGCTTCTTCTTTAGCCCCTCAATGCAGACAGACTTAGACTCCTCACTTGATCAGCAGTGACGAGAAAATATTGTACCCATCCACACAAATCATTTATTAGGCGAGTAAGCAGACGTTACAATGGAGAAAATGTTTAAAAACAACAACTCTGTGTGTGTGTGTGTCTGGAAAAGTGGATGGAATAAAGGGATGCATGTCATGACAAGCCAGACAGCCTCAGATGGAATAGCAGACAGTTAGCAGGCCTCGTTGCCTCACCGCCTTCTCCCTGCCCCGTGTGCTTTTCCAGCCCTTCTCTCCTGTCTCCTGTTTCTCTCCTCTGCATTTACAGCCATCACTTCCTTTGAAGAGCTGTTATAGTAACTTTCTCCCATTTCCTCTATGGAACATTTTCTTTCCTCTCTCATATTTCTTCTTTTGATAATTTTTTTTGCATATTTTAGATTTATTTTTTTATTGAGGTAACATTATAATGTTATATGCATTTTATGTGGATAGCATTATATTTCTGCTTCTGTATACCCTACAGCACGCTCGCCAACGAAACTTTAGTTTCTGTCCCTCACCGTACAGTTGATCCCATCTCACCTTCCTTCCCCTTCTCCTCTGGTAACTACTGCTTTGTCCTCTGTATCTGTGTGTTTGTTTGTTTTTTATATTCCACAGATGAGTGAACTCATATGGTATTTGTTTTTCTCCTCAGACTTATTTCACTTAGCACAGTACCCTCAAGGTCCATCCATGTTGTCACAGCTGGCAAGATTTCATCTTTTTAATGGCTGAGTAGTATTCCAGTGTTTGTATATGTGTGTGTGTGTGTGTGTGTGTGTGTGTGTGTGTGTATGTATATATATATATATATATATATATATCGTATCTTCTTTATCCATTCGTCCATTGAAGGGCATTTAGGTTTCAATATCTTGGCTATTGTAAACAGTGCTGCAGTGAACACAGACGTGTAGATATCTTTTCAAAATAATGTTTTCATATTCTTTGGGTAAGTACCCAGATGTGGGATAGCTGGATCATCCCACATTCCTTCTGACACCTATGTCCTTAGATTCTAATTTACCCTAAGGAAAATACTGACTTTTTATCAGATATTAAGCACAAAGGCTACCTAATGAAAAGGGCACATATGTGTTGCAAGGGATGAAAATAATGGAACCTAAAACAATACTGTCATCCAGAAAAACAGATAATATCCAGGTAAAGAATGGATCATTTCCTGTTCTGCGGAAAGCTGCTCCCAGACTGAAGTAGAAGCCTTTTCCCTTCCTCCACTCTTTCAGCTACACAGAGGGAATGTCGAGTGTTTTTCTTCTGAACCCCTACATTCCCTACACAGAGTATGATACTGAATACATTGTTTGAGCTGATTGATTGCTGTTTTCGTTCATTCAGCAAACATGCATAGTTATCGGGAGTAATAGGGAATGGAGGTGCAAAAAATATTACAGAGATATCAATATTACAATCCAATGATTAACATTTAAATAAAGTATACAAATACATGTTGTCAGTGCTGTGATATGCCTGTGTTTTGGGTAAATCGGCCACAAAAGAAGGTCTGGACAGTTTTTCACTGAAAACGTTTGGGTGTGGGTGACACAGGTCATTTTGAAAAAGAGGCGACTATTAAATGCTCTGAAGGTAGACAATTCAACGCTGGAGAAATGGAAAATGCTTTTCTAGTGAATCGGGGTAGGTGTTCGTTAAGGGTAAGGGAAGGTGTAGAGAAAGGTGAGAGATGGTAGAAAGGTGAAGTGGAGACAAAGGGAAAGTGAAAGGCAAGAGAAATGGTTCCCAGTTCATTCAGTCTACTGCAGCACTGCCCAATGACTGGCAGCAATTTTCTGGAAGTATCTAGTGGAATCTTGCTGTTTTCCAGCTTTGAGGAGAATAGCTCACCAAATTTTTACTCACAGAGCGTGAGATGCGGGGAGTATGTCAGTGGTGATCAGCGGATTGGCTGTGATGTGTGTCAGCTTTGGGTAATTCACCTGGTGCTGGTGAGTGGAGGAGCCATTGGCTGGACCCACACTAGAGGCTGCATAAGTTATAATTTAACAAAATATTCATATACTGTTATTGGCACTTCCTGTTTCATCTTGAGAAGCTTCGTAAACCGTAGATTTGCTACTGATGTGTAATTGTGTGCATGGGAAACTGCTGTTCTAATGCATCTAACGAAAACAGAGAACAGCCTGTAGCACTGTAGTGGGGCATTGTCTTACTGCAGTGTTACTGAAGTATTACCAAGTTACACTTGTATGCACCAGCTTTAGTTTATAGAACTCTCAGGTCTGAGGCAGGCTCCAGTGCATAAACAAAGTTAAAAATCTTTAAAATCCTAATCTTTTTGCACCAGGGCTTCATAATCTACAAGTAGGAAGAGGAAATCAGACAACACTGCATCTGACGTTCTCTGAGTCTAGACAGTGGCACAGTAGTGTGGGATTCTGTTTCCCTCCCATAGAGTAGATGAGGGAGCACTTAGCTAGACAGAAAGCCCTCTCACATTGCTTTCCCATCTCAGGACTTCCTCCCAGACACTATTGGAGTGAGACAGACATTTAAGGGTCCTTGTTTGACAGAGTAATGTTCTTTCAGGATGTTCAGGAGCCCTCGGAGATTTTTGCGAATATTCTCCATATTTGGGATCCAGTGTATTGAAGGAAGATGCCCTATTTTGTCAGTGACGCTCCTTTTGGAATACAAGTAAAAGCATGGATTTAGCTTTAGGGGCATGTTCAAGTTGTTTTAGTCAGGCATTTTTCTGGAATACAATTGAACTTCATTTATAATCGGAAATTTTTTTCTCACAATTATGTTATAAAGGCTATAAGACATGGGTTGATTTTGGGAAATGGAAAAGTAAAAGTAATCCAGGCCAAGGAGACTCATGTTTGAAAGAGAACCAAGTGGGAATACAGCACTATCCCACCTCAGAAACCTGATGACCAGATACCCAGGGAAACAGAAACCACAGGTGACAGGAAAAGGCTCTGCACCCTGAGAAGCAAGAAGTACGTGAAAGGAAGGGCCTGACTTCTAACCGCAGGAGGAGTCACAGAACTCCCTCTGGATTTCCAAGGAGCTTGTTTGAGTGGGAAACGAGTTGGGAGGGTCTTTCGGTTTCCAAGTTTAGTCAAAAGGAAATTCTGGGCTTCCCTGGTGGCCAATGTAGGGGACATGGGTTCGAGCCCTGGTCCAGAAGATCCCACATGCCGCGGAGAAACTAAGCCCGCATGTCACAACTGCTGAGCCCATGTGCCACAACTACTGAGCCTGTGCTCTGGAGCCCGCATGCCACAACTACTGAAGCCCACGCGCCTAGAGCCCGTGCTCCGCAGCAAGAGAAGCCACCACAATGAGAAGCCCACTCACGACAACAAAGAGTAGCCCCCGCTCGCCGCAACTAGAGAAAGCCTGCACAAAGCAACAAAGACCCAACACAGCCAAAAAAAAAGAAATAAATAAAAATAAACAAATTAAAAAAAAAAAAAAAAAAGGAAAATCTGTCCTGCTGCATCTGGCTCATGCAGAAAAGAGGGAAGATCCAAGAAAGGATGAGGAAGCCACCTAAAAGGGGGAAGTAGCTTTCACCTAGTGTTTTGTCTGTTTTAACATCCACCATCTGGCATGAGGCCATATTCATGTTGCTGAGGATGACGGCTGATGTAAGAATATGAAGTGTAAAAATGGAAATAGTCATTTTTTTTTGTTTTTGTTTTTTGTTTTTTTTGCGGTACGCGGGCCTCTCACTGTTGTGGCCTCTCCCGTTGCGGAGCACAGGCTCCGGACGTGCAGGCTCAGCGGCCGTGGCTCACGGGCCCAGCCGCTCCATGGCATGTGGAATCTTCCCGGACCGGGGCACGAACCAGTGTCCCCTGCATCGGCAGGCGGACTCTCAACCACTGCGCCACCAGGGAAGCTCAGTGGCTTCTCTCGTTGCGGAGCACGGGCTCTAGGTGCATGGGCTTCAGTACTTGTGGCACGTGAGCTCAGTAGTTGTGGCTCGCGGGCTTTAGAGCACAGGCTCAGCAGCTGTGGCGCACAGGCTTAGTTGCTCCGTGGTATGTGGGATCTTCTGGGACCAGGGCTCGAACCCATGTCCCCTGCATTGGCAGGCACATTCTTAGCCACTGTGCCACTAGGGAAACCTGGAATTGTTTCTTTTTGAAGGAAACTTAAACATTTATCAGTGTCTTTGTATGTATCAGAATAAAACTCTCTAATCACTCTAACAAATCATTGCTAGACCTTCAGAGGCGTTTAGCTGTCACTCACACAAGTGCCAGTGTGGGTTGCATGACTGTTTGGAGTTTGACAATTCCTCCACGTGGCTTTGCAACCTCAGAGCCCTTTGCTTCTGGCAGTGCACGTGGGGAAGCGAGAGACAGCCTGGGGGTCTTCTAGGCAGTCCTGGAACTGGTGCCCATCCCTTTGCTCTCCACACAGAGCTCAGTTTTGTGGCCCTAATAATTCAAGGTAAAATATCAAATTGCAATTCAAGAAAAAAGACCAAATCCAAGTAAAAGAGCTACTGAGTAAATACACAAATACTGACTATGTAGAAATGTTCACATTGGGTTGGCCAAGAAGTTCGGGATGTTTTGTTGGAAAAAGCAGCTTACAGAAAAACTTGAACGAACTTTTTGGCCAACCCAATAGCAGGTTCTATATTTGCCATTCACCTTAAGAGGGTCTGGGAAATGTGGTTTGTCCAGGGAGGGCCTGAGATTGGTGAGCATCTAAGCAGTCTCTATCACACCCTCCTCCTATAAGGAAAGAGAAAAAGAAATCATTATTTGGGGACGATAATAATGGCTAAAGCAAAAAGATATCGATGTGAGCAAAGTAATACTAGTAAGTAGTAGGACAGACTTATTCCAGCCCTTTCATAGCCCAGTAGTGCCAGAATTCACATTCGTTTGTGAGTTTCAGAGGTTGCAATTAATCCAATAATAGTTCACAAAGTAACTTGGGTTACTTTGAGTTTCATCCACACTTTGTTGTGCATCTGTCCCTTCTCTGAAGCCATACCCTTCCTCCAGGACAGAATTACTAGTCCCTCCTTTGAGTTCACTTGGCACATTTTCCTGTCTGCTGAGAGGAGGCTGGGACAGACCCCAAGAATTCCACAGGAGCAGAAGGGCAGGAGGTCTGTGGTTCCTTAGCCTCTCAGCATCCCGTGGAGAGAAGGTCTAGGCTGCTTTCATTGCTCGCTCTTTAATAGGCGCTCTGGAAGGGAACACGTAGCATCCAACTGAGTTCATGACCATAGAAAGAGAGAGCTTGCTAAAGGAGACGTACTTGATGTGAGTCGATGCCCATGGAAGTTGCATACGGAGCTGGGGGCACCTGGAGACCTTTTGGCAAATTGGCACTGCACAGCCGTTCCCATTAGGGGAGGAGGGGGGCTCCAGTCCCATTTGGCGTTTCACCAGGGACCTGGAGAGAGCCACCGGGGAGGTCTTCTCTCAGACAGCCTTCCTTGACTCTCCTCCTCACCACTCTCCAAATGCTTAGTCTATTTGCCTGCAGTTCTTTCCGCGCTTTTCTTCCCAAGAGCACTGTAAGCCTCTCACTAGTTGGGGGCTATATCTGAGTCATCTCTGTTTCCCTGGCACTGAGCATAGCTTTCGGCACATAGCAGGTGTCACTAATTGGGGAGTCTATCAAGGAAGCACGTGTCTAGACTCGATTCTAGAAGTATAAAGTGGAGCCTAGCATTCTGAAGATGAATTAAGAAACCTCTGAGCAAGGAATATTTTGTGCTTTCTTCCCCTGAACTTTGGCACTTCCTAATTACCCCCATAGATAGTATGAATTATGATCATTCTAGTCAAAATCATGCCAAATAAACATTCTAGGAAGTATCTTATTCAGTTCTTCATATGGGAACATGTTCTACCCTTTACTTGTTCACAGTGGGTCATTTGTAAGCACTGAATTAACTGACAGATTTAAGGAAAAAAGTACAAGACTAGGGATACAATCTGTTTTTATAGCTAATTCAAGCTGAGGGTTTCAAGGCAGAGTATGAAAGCCAAGACCAGGGGTGAGCATGTCAATTTTACTGATTTAAAACAAGCCCACTGAACTTTCACCTTCTAGGTTTGACTAGAATAGCAACAGACAGTTTTGGGGGGAAGGATAGGATAATACTTGAAACCCACTATATTCCTGTCTTTTTTTTCCTCTCCATCCAGAAATAAAGGGTAGACTCCTCACCTATTTTGAGGAGGATTTAAGGTAAGAATGACTGAAGGAAAACATGTGCCAAGAGAGTGGCTACCTTCGGGTTTCCTATCCTCTGTCTTGTCTCTGTTAACAAGAAGTGAGCACTAGAACATTCCACCAGTCATATGACCCACTGTCAAGCTAAGGGCCAGGCCTGCCATCTAAGGACACAGGATTCCTTCCCTACCGTCGCTGTCATCACGCTCCTTCCCGCTGTCCGGTGCTGCTCATCCCCAGGGCCATTTCTGTTTCTGTCTGACAGCTGCTTTGCCCGTCTCTTTCTTCTGGATCCTACACGTCAGTTTTGTCTTCTGTCTTTAAAAGGTGCTCTCAAATTTAGAGCAGTTTCTTCCTGCAAATCTGTTGAGTGTCTTGGTCCTTGGTTTTGGTTCTCAGCCTGGATGAGAGCTTGCAAGCCTCTAGTTTTGTCCAAGAAGAAAGTGAGCTTTGAGGAAAAACATGTGGAATGCTTCATATGTAGGTTCATTGTGAATAAACTGTTAACGTGTTGAAAGCGCTGCGTAATTTACTTTGCATGTGGAGCCTTTTAGAAGCGTATGCCTAAATCTTCCTCCAGGGCTCTCCTCTTCTGTTTCCAAGTTGTTCAATGCACATTTGCAGCTGAAGGACCTCAAAGGTGATATGTTTAAAATTGAGCCGGAAAGGGCTTTGCTGTGATTTTGAGGCCCCAGGCTAGACACCCCAGAGGTATCCTGTGTTCCCTCCCTCAATTACTCCTCACAGCAAATCGCTCAACAGGTATTATCTATTTGCCCTCTCTTTCCCATTGCCTTGATTTCTGCCCTGATTCTTTCCTGCTGGCCTACAAAACTGGTTTCATGTTTGGCTTTCCTTCCTCAGTCATGTCCTCCTTTGTAACTGTCTTCCACACAAAATCCAGAAGTAGCTTTCTACAACACAAAGTAATCATGTCACTTTCAGAAAGAAGCATGAGATAATGCAAAGTCGTTGAAAACATACGTACCTGGACTCAAACCCTGGGTCTGCTACTTACTGGTTCTTTGGCCTTAGATAACTTTTTTCACCTTTTTGGTTCTACATTTGTTGATCAATAAAATGAGGTTAAGGGTGCTTCTCAGAGAGGTCGTTCTGGTGTAGACTCAACAAGCAACTTGTGTATCAGCACAAACAGTTCTGTCTTTTGCTCATTCGCGTGAAACTTCAGTGGCGACCTGTCATAGAAAAGATGAAACTCACACTCTTTGGAATGTGTCTCTTCTCAGAATCTGCCCTAAACTACCTTTCGAGCTTTTCCCTCTAACCCCCTCACTTCCCCCATGTGTCCCAGCCACACTAAATAAATCACCATTGCTGAACACAGAGTAATTGCTCCTTGATTTCTGGACTTTTTCACAGACTGTTTCCTGACATGTTCTCACCCTCTTTCTTCCCTGGTGGGGGTTTATTTACTCTTCAAGATCCACCCCAATTATCCCTCTCCTGTGGAAAAAATGGAGAAATCAGCCAGCTAATATTATAATAAGTAAAAATGCAGAACAAAAGCAAATACTCTTCCTGGATGAACAAATCTAGTGTCTATTATAATGCATTATTATTTAACTATTTTTTTGCTAAGAAAACTTGCAGTTAAAGAACTTTTTAGAAGGCTTGCATTTTTCACTTGAGAAGTGGGAAGTTGGTGTTTCTCTTGAGTGGCATGAGAGCGTCTATTTGGAATGTCCCTAAACTCTTTGGAATTTTTGTACATACTCAGCCACATGGATCCTAGACCTCTGACTCTGCTTGGAGTTGGACAGGAGAGAGAGGAATGACGATGAGAACATTTAATTCTGAAGTGTGATTGACATGGCCAACACAGTTTTCTAACTCTAAAACGTGTTTACAGTGCACCGTTTCTTCTTACGTAAACCAATCAGCTCCCTAATCCCAGGAGCTTGACTTCTCTTTTCAATCATCAAGCCTACTGCCACAGATCTTCCCCAAATGGCAACATTCCAAATCGAGGCAAGGTCCCCATGGATTTAATACATTTGGTTCTTTTGGGTTTGGATTTGAATTCCTAGCCTAATCTTCCATCAATTATGGGAGTTTCAAAGGAATGTAGACAATTCTAAACTATAGCACAATCCATTTTGGCTTAAAATTTCCATTTGAGAAGATAAAATATAAGTGTGACATTTCGGGGTACTCAGGTTTTCAAATGAGACATAAGGTAATACAAACACTTAAGACACTCAGCCAATTTGTCTCCCTTCTCTCTCTCTCTCTCTCTCTCTCTCTCTCTCTCTCTCTCTCTCTCTCTCTCTCTCTCTCTCTCTCTAAGCCTTCCTCCCTCCCTCCCTCCTTCCCTTTCATTTCCCTTTGGTCTGTTTTCAAATTCAAGTGAAAGGAGCCACCAGGAGGTAAATACCCAGTCAAATATGTATATAGAAACATCCATAGAAGCTTCTATATTTTGCCAGGGACTTACTTGTAGAAAAGTTTCATTTAGGTTAGGCACAGAGTGAGACACAAAATTTTGCCGTTAGAATGATACATTTTTAGCTTTTCAAACTGAGCAGGACCTTGCAGGGCCTTCCCAAGGCAGACCCCCACTTCTCCCCAGTGTCCTCAGCCTCTTGTTTGTAGAAAAGCTTTAGCCTGCTAGGCCTTCCCTTAGTTCCAAAGAGCAAATTTAATCAGAGAAGTGAAAAAATACAGAAACAAAGGAAAACAGTCAGGCAAGATAAAATACTAGCAGTTTAGCTGTAAACTCAAGAATCAAGGACCTTTAGTTCCTCCTCAAGAACTATAGATAATACCCTGAGCCATATCCTTCAGTCGTTTTGCAGATACTGACACCCCCACCAGGTAGAAGAAGTTAAGTGCCTGCTGACCACAAGCATGTAGACCCAAGACTGGTTGGAGCCAGAAGATTGATGATGTTAACTCCCAATTACCTCACCATCAACCCATCAGAAGAGCGTCCATGAGCTGATAAGACACCCTACAATCCTCACTCCTAACGCTGACTTTAAAAACCCCTCCCTGAAAGCCACTGGGCAGTTGGGGTCTTTTGAGCCTCAGCTTCCTGTTCTCCTTGTTTGGCCCCATGTTGGGTGCCTTGCAGTAAATGCTGCACTTTCCTTCGCCACAACCTGGTGTTATTAGATTGGCTTTGTTGTGCGTTGGGTGCGCGGATCCAAGTCTGGTTCAGTAACACTTTTAAGATACTGGTTTCAACAAAACAGGTGGTGGTATTTCTGCAGTTCATGAGTATTTTTTTTGTTCTAGAGATAGGGTTTTATGCGGTCTTGAGGAAATTCTACAATTCTGTGTATAATAGCAATTATTTATATCTATGGTAGTTGAAATCACCATTTACTCTATTTTCCCTTCACGCGTTTCAGAATTTCTTTTTTCAGTGATAAATCATCAAAGATTCCTCCTAATATAATACAGCCTGTGTTTGCACACAGAATGAAAGAAACTTGAAATTTAGTTTATCCCACATGAGCTAAATGTGTAAATATGTACTTTTTATTAGACATCAGGGGGTCTAATTTCTACCTTCACAGATTCCTACTTTTCTACGATATACATATTATATTAGAAATAGTATAAAATACATCTGAGCAAGGTAAATTTATTTTTATTTTTAAAATGAATTAGTTTTAAATTACACATATTGTTGATTGCCACTGCTTCAGTATCACAATAGAACATAGCAACTGAGCTGAGAATCTTAGATGGAGCAGTTGGACCAGATTTCTCTAAACAGTAGAGCTAATCATATTTCTGTAAAATGATCTAATAAAGCATCCACACCATAGTAAACAATGCCAATGAAAAGAAATTTATCTTTGCAAGTTGTTTGCAATATCTTGAATCTATGCAGCCATGGTGACAATTTTTTTTTTCATTTTGAAAATGAAGAGATGTCTTAGATGTTTGTTTTGACCATCTGTCCAAAAAATGGATGCCTTTTTTTAAAAAATAGATTTATTTATTTATTTGTTTTTTGGCTGCATTGGGTCTTCGTTGCTGCGCGCGGGCTTTCTCTAGTTGTGACGAGTGGGGGCTACTCTTCGTTGCAGTGCACAGGCTTCTCATTGCGGTGGCTTCTCTTGTTGAGGAGCACGGGCTCTAGACGAATGGGCTTCAGTAGTTGTGGCACATGGGTCAGTAGTTGTGGCTCGCAGGCTCTAGAGCACAGGCTTAGTAGTTCTGGCGCACGGGCTTAATTGCTTCCCGGCATGTGGGATCTTCCCGGATCAGGGCTTGAGCCTGTGTCCCCTGTGTCGACAGGTGGGTTCTTAATCACTGCACCACCAGGGAAGCCCCTGGATGACTTTTTAACATGGCATCTTATCAAGACAAAGACCAGAAGCATTCATTTTATGACCAGTGTGTGTGTTGGACAGTTGTACTTCTACTGCCTCAGAGTTTGAAGGGCCTGGACTATTTAATGAGGCAGTGGTGCTAGATAGGAGCAGAGTGTCTTGTGTTTATATGGACTTGGTTCCCCTCCGGTTTTTATTGAAAATAACTACATAGCGGTGTAAGGTGTTAGAAAGCCTTTATAGAAGAGTAATTCTACCTGGGCCTTGAAGAATTGGTTGGACTTTGAAAACTGGAAGGAGGTAGGAAAAGGCAGTTTAGAGAGACAGTAGATTAATTAACCACAGGGTAGTGAAGACCAGGACTCCTTCAAGAAAAGGCAATTGATCCAGAGTGATGTCAAGGTAGGAAGGATACCTAGAGGGGGGAATAAGACGAATTATACCCTGAAGGTCTCACTGGGAGTGTTTTGAATTCCAGAAAGGGAAATTTGAACTTTATGTTGTATGTCATGGGAAATGACAGGGCCAAATCCGTCTCAGAAGGTGATGTTTGCGGCTATTTAGAGGATGGATTGAAGATGGATTGAAGAGAAGAGGCTGGAAAGAAAGAAAACAAGTTGCATAAATGAGCAATCAATGAGAGACTATGATAGCGCAGGAGGTGCAGAAAAAGAGCAAGTGACGTACCAACTGCACACGTTAGTTGTAGAAGGAGGACTGAGGGAGTTTGGTGATGGCATGAGTAAGGGAGAGAGTGATGATAATGATGATGGTGATTAAACTGGATTCCCTTCCTAAGCCTCTTATAATATTTTGACCTGCTAAATCATAGAATTAAGCTTATGGTAGAGACAATTTGGACTTTGTCCCATGGAAATTCAAGAATAGTACTTTTTAAACCTACCTACATATTGCCCCATGTCATTGCTGTGTGCCTGATGATAGGCAAGCTTGTACTGAGGATATCCAGAGTATTCTATTACACTGTGATGGCTGATTATTCAATAATATATGGGACACGGGAGCATGGGAAGATCCAACTATATAGGCTGTGCTGGAATATGCATCGTCTTGATTAACCTTCTGTAGATGATCCTCCAGAGCAGTCTTACGGTCCTGCTTAGGTAACGCCTAGGACTGTTGAAGACTTGAGGATTTAGGAAATGTCTTCTGGTCATTGGGGGGCAGTGTTGCACAGTAGAGGGAGCACAAATGGTGTGGTGAGAAAATTTATGTGTAATCCCTGGCAGTGGGACTGTCTCTTAACCCCAGGATTCCCAACCCTGGATAACCAGGGCATCTTCAGAATCGCCTGGAATTTACTCTTAAAATATAGATTCTCATACTCTGTCCCTTGGGGATTCTGATTCAGTCAGTCTGGGATAGGGCCACAAAATTGGTGTTTTGTTTTTTAACATTCTAGCTAGTTTTGATAGCTAAATTTGGGAAGTAGTGATTTAATCTTACTAGTCTCAGCTTTCATAGGATTGCTATGAACATTGAATGAGAAAATACATCTGGCTTTTATAAACTTTAAATCACAATAAATTATTAGTTGTTAATTAGATGACTTCTTGAAATAAAATTTCTATCCCTCTGTAAAAGACTTCTTCAGTTTCTCATCAGCTTGAAGCTTGACTATATGAGAGCATATTATATTTGTTTGATCTTTATACATTTTGATAGCAGAGAGAAAACTAATGAATTCTGTCCAATCCATACACATAATACATAAAATATAAGATTAACTGGATGATAGTTTTAGATGTTGAAGGGGTGGTAGAAAGTAGAAGACCTTTGCGTAAATTTTTGTTAAATCTGAAAAATAAATGCCAGTTTTTAAAGATGGTAAGGAAATGTAAACAGAAATTGCTTCTATGTTTTTAAGACAAAACTCACATTTATTATTGACACTGTGATAATTTAATTTACAAATATATTCTGACTTCCCAACTTTAAGGCAATAGCTTAAGTTAAATACATGGTTCTCCTCTTCACTCTTTCAATCCCAAAACACTCTAACAAACAAACCAACACTGAAAAACTTTGTGTCAATAACAGAAATGGTGATTTTGAAACACATACTTCTCAAATAGTCATCCAAGTAAAAGAGATTTCAGCAGCTCAATACAATCTCTGTATAACAATATGCAGCATAAATTTCAGTTGATATTGAAGCTTATAGCATGTTTTCACCAGTTTCAAAACCCTTATTCACAGTTTCTGCGTAGCAAGCATTGCCCGGCCTTCTCAGTTCTGAGGGATGTTCTAATACGTAGGTCCACTGTATTTTATGACAGTACCACAGTATCTCCTTCCTTCTACCATCGCTAAATTTTCATCTCACGCTTCTTCAGCCCTGAGCCTGGATAACTTCCATGTTAGTCTGTCCTGAGTCATGGGTTCTTCCCCTGGATCTGTGAGTCATCCGAAAAGGCCAAGGTGTTTCCCCCAGGGAGCCATCCTGGTACATTCCTTCTGTACTTGATACCATCTTTAATTCCCTCCAGCCGGCACCAGTCACTTTAGACTGTTAGCCTGAAGGTCATTCAGAAGATTTAAGTATATATTTGATTTGAGGAACCTGGGATAGGAGTCCTTTTCCATAAGAGTATATATGGATTTTTGGGCTTCATCAAAACACGTGGGTGTTGGTGCTTTAATCTTCTTGGCTGTAGATTCTCGAGTGTGAAAGTCAATATTGATCTAAAAAGAAATCCTCATCAGTTCATACGCACTTCCAATTTATTGCATATTTTATGATGTTACTGTTGTTTTTGAAGCACCTCAAGACAGTGGCTTTAAACCCTCATTTAAATCAGCTCAAATATCTCTTGAATGCCTATTCTAAACATACCTTATCCTAGGTGTGGAAGAGTTAAAAAGAAATGGCACAAAAGAGCAGAAATATCTTTGCTCCACGTTAGCTCGCAATATCTTTGGGAGGTGCAAAAGAGGCAGACATTATTTTTTAAATATCCGTGTAAGGTGATAACGTGCATCAAAAAAAGTGATGTGCACATTTAAGATTTACAGGAGTAGAGGACACTTTGTGCAGATGTTTGCTGCTTGAGCCAGGAATATTTAACTGGAAGTGGGCATTGCTACTTACTGGAAATATTTCTGCTGCTGCAATCCATGTATTGCACTAATCTCTACTTTATCCTAATCCAAAACGAGCTAGCTCATTAAGGGCCCCCTGACATGCAGTTCAGGTCAGTATCACCAGTACTCCTTACCCCACCCCATCGTGTTAGCTTGTTTTACAAAATCAATCTTTGATCCAATCTTTTCACAAATGTAGAAAATTAGATTATCATTGCACTGAACTATATGAATACACTTAAATATATAGCAGTGAAAATCATAATACTCAAAAAGGATTTCATCTTGCTAGTATGTTGAATCTTATTCTATATCTAAGTTTCTTTACATATAAACCAATGGTAATGAACTAAATACTCACTTGTTTGGCGGCATCTGACTGCACAAATGCTTTATAGATTTTCTCCGCTTTGCAATGCAAAAGATCAGACTCTGTTTTCTTATAGTCTTCACAAGCCAGCCAGAATTCAATATTCTCCTCACTGAACTCAGACTTTAGGAAATTCCCAAAGACGTCCTGACCAGCTGAAAAGACAGGGTGAGGGGTGAGATAAATTAATTGAGCCAATAAATGAATAACTTGAAGAAATTTACAAGAAAAGTACTGTGGCATATTCTCTGTGTACAAAGGGAAGAGGTGGATGCTGCTCAAATGGCTGTGTCACCGTTTGTAGAGATGGGAAGGCCTTAGGGACCCCTTCGTTTATAGTCTGTCTGGGGTCAGACACGCTTGTCACAGGTACACAGCTGCTTAGTGGTAGCTGAGAGACTGCTTCACTTCCATCTGCTGTTACATTACAATTCTGCTCTGCAGGTTACAGAACAATCTCTTTTCTTACACTACCAGCTCAGCCAGAGTGCAGAGTATTTTAGGGAATCAAATATTGACAGAAGGCATGAACATCATGTTAATCATTAACACATACAATTTCTCTATCCAACTCATATAAGTCAAAAGACGTGAGGCCTGTATATTACCTATGTGCGCTATACTGCTTGGATTTACTAGTGCTATTGAGGCTTTTCAATGGGCCATTTCTATAGCATTGTTTGGCTGAATCATAACCTAAGTCAGATAACAAGCAGGTGAGCCAGGTTGAACTACTTGATCCCCACGTGAGGCTCTGTAGGGTGTCTGGGGGGAGAAGGGGATCAGCTCACCCCGGATAGGGACAAGCTGCCCATCTATGCCCCTGAGCGAGTTCCTAATCCCAACAGGATCCCAGTGACCATGATGAGGGCTAAGACAAGCTGATCTCATTTCTGTTCTCTCATCAGAAACTCCCCGTGAGACTCTGTGTTTAAAAAGTCTTTTTATCATATCTGTGATATAACATGTCATGTTATATATAATGCGGTTTTATGCTGTGTGTCTCAACTGCCTTCAAGGCAGCAAGGCACTGTGTCTTTACTCTTGAGTCCTTGGTGCTTCTAAAATGCCTGCACATAAATGCCTGGGCAGAATGAGTGACAACGCATGTATGAATGGAAAAAGTTATTAATTGACTGAGTGAATCCTACCCCTTACATCCAATCGTACAAAAGTACATCCTTTAGGTAGCTTTCAGAATAGCAGTTCACATGTTGAGATGTTTGGTTTACTTTTTAAAACTTTAAACTTCAGAACCCCAGCATAATTTAAAATTTTGCTCCTATAGTGATCCATGGAAAGAGCTAGTTTTGCCTCGGCAAATTTTTCTAAAGGACAGTAGCAGAACTGAGTGCCGAGTCAACGTTATGCCACAATGAGGCATAATACGCTGAAGCTATCAGTGCTACAGAACAGCTAGAGTACAACTTTTCACACACCCTCCCATCCAGAATACTATATTTTAATGAAGCCATTCAATCTGTTAGCATACTGAGATAAACCCAGAAACATTCCATAGTTAATCTATGCTTACTTTGATTGGCAAGAAGTTTTTCCAGAGATTCAGACCACTGCTTCACTTCATCAGCAGAGAGTCTACAGGGGACGATATTTACATAAATTAGTATTTTTTTGTGTGTAAGCGCAAAAGAAGTCAGAATGGCTGCTGCATTTTCATAACTTCACAAACTAAGACTCTACTTCTAATAAATTTTATTAAAATTTATCTATAAGAAAACAAAAATTTGCTTAGAATTACTATCGTTATGAAAATATCTGCCAGTAAAATGTGAAAAACTCCAAATGTACTCCAACAGTATAATAAGTAGCAAATATATGCATGCACATGTGTATTTAATTTACATTGGTACTAATGCAGCTTAATCTTATTAGGCTTGTTACTTAAAAGAAAAGAAGTCCATTATGTGTAGTATTACGGCCTTGCTAGAATACAGAGCTAATGCACAGGCCGCTTATATAGTGATAGTTCCGTGTATCAGTGTACATACAGTTCCTTGGACTTGGAAGGTTTCATTCCAGATTCCAGGTGTGGGATCATAGATCTCAGGTATGCTTTCACATCCATTCCACTATAAAAGACACAAAAGTAAATATTAATATTTCTTCAGAAGAATACATTTTATTTGTGAAAAGAAAAGAGCATGAAGCAAACTTCTCCAAAGAATAAGGCCATAATGAAAATAGCTGATACAACATATTGCTATATGAAGAGTGAGCCAAGTTTTATGAGCCAAAGTCTGGAAAAATTCCCACCTCATTTAATGGCCGTCATGATTCATTTTTAAATACAACTGACTATACTTGTCACTCACAGCAGGTCGTTGCCCTGATCTAGGTAAACTAAAGGCTCGTATTTTCTTCCATTCATTCATTTTCAATTGTTCTGCCATTAAGGATCATCTAAGTCAAGATTTGCACAGTTAATGAACTTACAAAGTCTTTGGCCTCTTTTTTTGCGCTTTGTCGTCTAGAAGCGGATGATCAGTTCCTTTCAGTTCCTTTGGATTAGCAGAGAGGAGCACGCCTGGCATCTTGTCTGACCTTGGCGTGGAGATGGCTGCTGCTCTCATGGTCCTCAGAAGGCAAGTATCTGCTAGTCCACGTCTCTGCTGCTTTATATAGTGACGGCTAACAGGCCCTTGTCGTTCAGACGAGTCTGTTTATCAAGTGATGTTACCACAGACGCTGGAAGTTCCCCCTTTCTTGGTGTGTTGTGACGTGTATCTTGAAAAAAAAAAAAAGCACACAGTGATGCTTTGTGGTTGAAACTTAACCAAATGAGACTAGGTCACTACTTGATTATATAGAAAGAAAGAAAATTAGACCTACAGATGTGCACACACATCTACCACATGTCTAAAGCCTCAGCAGAATCAGTCTATGCTTCTAGGGGGTGCTTGTTTCTTCATAAAAACTGCATGTTTCAATGAAATGTTTCATTTGGTGGATTTATTGTATCATACAGACTAGAGATGGGTCCCCTCAGGGCTTTGGATAGTCCTTGACTATAAAATTCATTTGATTACAGTATTTTAGAAAGGGTTTTATTTTTCTTTCAGAAAGCAATGTAGAGTAAACAAATACTTTTTTTTTTTTTTTTTATTCATGCAGTGCACACGTCTGGTAGGAAGGAGAGTCATGAGAAGTTATCTTAACTTTTCCCTACTCCAAACCTCATCCCTTATTTCCATTGACAAGAAATTTTCCTGTTACTGTTTTCCAGGGTGTGTGCTAAACACTCTACTGGTGATATACAAGATGATTTTAAGGGGTGCATGAATTTTAATATTTATTAGAAACATAACTGATGTATCAAACTGGGTCTTTTTGTGTATTACCTCTTAGGAAAGGAATAAAGTAAAATTAAAAACAAAACTATAAACACATAAAAGTATAGTTAACACAAAAATATGACATAATATGTAAATACACTGATACAAAAGAATTACACAGTATCAGGAGAAAAACTACTCATGGTAAAAATAAGAATATATTTGGCCAGGCCAATAGTGTACTTCTTAGGTGATGATCTTCCAAATTTCGGTAGTATCTCTGGAGAGATAGAGTCTAGCTTTAATTAAAACTAGGAATTAAAATAAAAACCCAAGGAAATAGATGACTAATCACTGATCAGGGTAGAGGGGCTAGTGCAATATAAGCTTGTTCAGAGTTTGTATATAGAATGTGGTTTATTTATAGAGTATCCAGTTTAATTTAAACCTCTGTTGGTTTTTACCCCGGAAGAGACAAAACAAATTTTACTCAGAGAAGCTTCTGAAGGTATTAGGTAAGCCTAACAAAAGGGAATTTTCCTGTCTTAGTTCTATCTTCAGGATAAAAAGTATCTGAAGGAATCACATTCATATTTAAAAATGTACTTACTACACAGGCATGCACAAATATTATGCTGTATGTAGTAAGCATCAGTTGATGTTCGAAAGATAATGTGATACATTTAGGAAGAGAACTAGTGAGATAAGTTGGCCACTTTGGAAGTTACCCAGACAAAAATGATGGGGTTCAGAGACGGATGAATAAAAGTATTTGTTTGTGTGTTTCTTGTGGTTCAGTCCATACTTACTTTTCAGTTAAAATCTTCAGCATTGCTCATGTTTATTTATTTAATAACCTCTCATTCCTCTGGATAATTGTGGGTATGTTAGAGGAAAATTATTTAAAGTTTATTTGTAAAGCCCACTATTATTACTATCCAGATATACTGATAATTTCCAAAGCATGTTTCAGCAACAGTAGTTCCTTTGGATGTTAATAAGTATGATAAGGACTATGACACCAGCAGCAGCAAATGTTCTGGGGCCACATAAGTTTGGGAAATGTTGGGTTAAAGTTGAATAATTGATGAATGCCGATCTTCTGAGAACCTTGAATATGTTAGTGCACGTTTGTCAGTCTCTAAAAGGCGGGTGGAATGTGCAGCAGTGTCTTAACATTTCTGAGAACTGAACTCTCAGTAAGTAGGGAAAATAGTTGGCAGAAATGATGTTCTCTTGACACCACGTTAGGAAGTGGTGGTCTGAGAATGAAATAAATATTTGCCTCTTACATATTAATAATTCCTTAAACTTCCAACCTTTTGCTACCTCAATATAGACTTTCAAGCTCAAGCATTTGCAGGCAATTACAATTGTGTGCTTCAAAGCCCAAATGGAGAATTAAGCTCCTGGTAGAGGGGGTCCATCTGAAATTCACAGTGGCACAGTAATGTAGCTGCTGTTTCAAAGGCTGCTTGGAAGCACCTGCAAAGCCTGTATGTACCAGGGCTGGGCAAATCTGGAGAAGCTGTAGCAGTAAGGCTGACAAGTCCATGGCAGGGCACTGAAGTTTCCTATCAATCACACGGAGTGTCACTGTCTGGTTCCTTTTTGTGAAAATCATTAAGAAAAGACAAGTAATCAGGGCTTCCCTGGTGGCACAGTGGTTGAGAGTCCGCCTGCCAATGCAGGGGACACTGGTTCGTGCCCCGGTCTGGGAGGATCCCACATGCCGCGGAGTGGCTGGGCCCGTGAGCCATGGCCGCTGAGCCTGCGCGTCCAGAGCCTGTGCTCTGCAACGGGAGAGGCCACAGCAGTGAGAGGTCCACGTACCACACAAAAAAAAAGACAAGTAAAGTAATCAAATAGTATCTTTACTGCAGCAATGGCTTTTGTTGAAATTGTAGAGGACTTGACAAAAGCCAATAGAATAAATAGTGGCTCTTACAAACATAATCTTGTTTGTACATTTGTTCTGTGAAATTGTGTTTTTTTTTAATAAGTTTATTTTATTTTTATTTATTTTTGGCTGTGTTGGGTCTTCGTTGCTGCGTGCGGGCTTTCTCTAGTTGCGGCGAGTGGGGGCTACTCTCCGTTGCAGTGTGTGGGCTTCTCATTGCGATGGCTTCTCTTGTTGAGGAGCACGGGCTCTGGGTGCGTGGGCTTCAGTAGTTGTGGCACGTGGGCTCAGTAGTTGTGGCACGTGGGCTCTAGAGCGTAGGCTCAGTAGTTGTGGCGCACGGGGCTTAGTTGCTCCGTGGCATGTGGGATCCTCCTGGACCAGGGCTCGAACCCGTGTCCCCTGCACTGGCAGGTGGATTCTTAACCACTGCACCACCAGGGAAGCCCTGTGAAACTGTGTTTAAGTAACCAGATTGCAGTGCTAAGGAAAGGAATACTTCATATGGTCTTCATGTTCTTCTTTTAAAAATTAGTACTTTATTTTTAGAGCTCTACAGCAAAATGGAACTGAAAGTGCAGAGTTCCCACATACTCCCTCCACCTCCACAGCCTTCCCTACCATCAACATCTCGCATCAGTGTGGTATATTTGTTACACGATCAATGATGGACCTACATTGACATGTCATTATTACCCAAAGTCCTTCGTTTACACTGCAGTTCACTTTGGGTGTTGTACATTCTTTGGGTTTTGGCAGATGTATACTGATATATATCTACCATTATAGTGTCATAAGAAGAGTTTCCCTGCATTAAAATTTCCAGTGTTACAATTCAAAATGTCTAGAAGATTGGTTTAATAAAACATTTCAGATTATGGCTATCAACTTCAATGGGGGTAAATTTTAATCTTTGCTGAGTTGATTTTACATTTAGTTTCCACTCACTCCAACTGCCTGAATCCTTGTAGGGAGTTCTTTGCTGAATGACTTTTTCAATCTTGATATTGATCAAACTGATGTTGGGCCTTTATAATATTGCTGACATTTTACTGTGGACATTAGGAATTATGGGGAAAACGACAATGAGGAGTATGAGATTGTATTTTAAAAGTAGAAATATATCTGTGTGGTAAGACTCGGTGACATGAACAGAAATGTTGATCCACTGAAACAAAATATCTTGACTTAATTAACAAACTTTAACTGTAGTCGTACAATGCATCAGACCTAAGTACTGCAGACAGAAAGATGAATGAATGTCCAAAGAGGGTCACAGTGTAGTTGGGCAGACAGATACTTAAGCAAGTCATCAGGGTGAAAAGTGCCGTCAGAGGGGAATGTACTGAGGAAGGAATAGCTCTGAAAGTGTGGGACAGAAGAGAAGTGCTGTTAATAGAGACCCCAGAAGTAAACCCACATACCTAGGTCGGTTAATCGTCTATAAAGGAGGCAAGACAATATAATGGAGAAAAGACAGTCTCTTTGGCAAGCAGTGCTGGGAAAGTTGTACGGCTGCATGTAAATCAATGAAGTTAGAACACACCCTCACACCCTACACAAAGATAAACCCAAAAAGGCTTAAAGACTTAGACATAGACATGACACCATAAAACTCCTAGAAGAGAACATAGGCAGAAAACTCTCTGACATAAATCATAGCAATATTTTCTAAGGTCAGTCTCCCAAGGCAAAAGAAATGAAAGCAAAAATAAACAAGTGGGACCTCATCAAACTTACAAGCTTTTGCACAGCAAAGGAAACCATAAACAACATGAAAAGACAGCCTATGAACTGGGAGAAAATATTTTCAAATCATGCGATGACTGACAAAGGCTTAATTTCAAAAATATAGGGACTTCCTTGGTGGCACAGTGGTTAAGAAACCACCTGAGCCCTGGTCTGGGAAGATGCCACATGCCACAGCAACTAATCCCACGTGCCACAACTACAAAGCCTGTGCTTTAGAGCCCGCGAGCCACAACTACTGAGCCCATGTGCCACAACTACTGAAGCCCATGCACCTAGAGCCCATGCTCCGCAACAAGAGAAGCCACCGCAATGAGAAGCCTGTGCACCGCAACGAAGAGTAGCCCCCGCTTGCCACAACTAGAGAAAGCCCACATGCAGCAACGAAGACCCAACACAGTCAAAAGCATAATAATAAATAAATTAATTAATTAATTTAAAAAATATACAAACAGCTCATCAATTCAATATCAAAAAAACCAAACAACTCAATCAAAAAATGGGCAGAAGACTTAACTAGATATTTCTCCAAAGAAGACATACACATGGCCAACACGAGCGTGAAAAGATGCTCAATATCACTAATTATTAGAGAAATGCAAATCAAAACTACAATGAAGCATCACCTCACACCAATCAGAATGACCATCATTAAAAAGTCTATAAACGATAAATGCTGGAGAAGGTGTGGAGAAAAGGGAACCCTCTTGCACCGTTGGTGGGAATGTAAATTGGTGCAGCCACTATGGAGAAGAGTACGGAGGTTCCTCAAAAAACTAAAAATAGAGTTACCGCATGATCCAGCAATCCCGCTCCTGGGCATATATCCAGAAATGACAAAAACTCTGTTCAAAAAGACACGTGCACCCCAATGTTCATAGCAGCATTATTTACAATAGCCAAGACATGGAAGCACCCTAAGTGTCCATTGACAGATGAGTGGATAAAGAAGATGTGGCACATATATACAATGGAATATTACTCAGCCATAATAAGCAAAATATTACCATTTGCAGCAACATTATTGGACCTAGGGATTATCATACTAAATGAAGTATATTGGACCTAGAGATTATCATACTAAATGAAGTAAGTCGGAGAAAGACAAATACCATATTATATATATCACTTACATGTGGAATCTAAAAATAGTACAAATGAACTTATTTACAAAACAGAAACAGACTCACAGACATAGAAAGCTAACTTATGGTTATCAAAGAGGAAAGGGGGTGGAGGGATAAATTAAGAGTATGGGATTAACAGATACCCACTATCATGTATAAAATAGATAAACAATAAGGATTTACTTTAGAGCACAGAGAACTATATTCAATATCCTGTAATAGTCTATAATGAAAAGGATGGAAATAAAAGAATATATGTACATATGTGTGTGTTTGTGTATACATATACACACACATACATAACCGAATCTCTTTGCTGTACACCTGCAACTAGCACAATATTGTGAATCAGTTATACTTCAATTAAATAAAAAAAAGTGCTGTTGCCATTTACTACAAAATCAACATGTACTATTCTGCCTGTTTCTGCATTCAAGATCAACACCCCTTGGAAAGTACAAAAAACTGCAGTGGAGAAACTGGTCTCCAGCAAGTAGGCACCTCTTACATGCATGAAGACCATGGAAGAATGGATCTGAAGATGCAAAGCTTTTCAGAGTTTAAAAGAGGCTCTGAAAGACTTTGCTGAATTAGCATAACCTCTCACTGGTTAAGGAAGTAAGACAAAGGGTCACTACCTGGGTCTGTTTTGGCTTCTTCACACTCCAGGCTTGTGGGTAGGGCTACTGACATTGTTACAGCTACATTTCATAGAGTTTATTTGAAAAGCTTCAACAAATGTGAATTTGGAAGGATTTTTCTCTGTGTCCAGGTAAAACATTGGTGGGGACATTGATACCTACGTTATATCGTTTATGAATAAAAGGATTAAACATTTTAGACTTGTTTACAATTTTATTTTCTAAATGAAGAAATCAACTGATAGGTTTTAGTAAGAGAAGATCTTTGCAACTTGGGGAAATTCAGTGATCTTCAGTAATTGCAAACTGAGCAAGATAAGAATCTAGTTTCTTTTTCTCACTCTGTTCTAATCTACTTATAGTAAACACCGAGCACCTCCTTTCTATAATTTAAGAGATTATAAGAAAATAGAATGTGGGACCTTCAGTGAACTGGGCTCGTGTGATTCTGTAAACTTCACTCACCCTAGATCTTATCTTACCAATAACATTCTCATTAATAGGCCCATCTTTCCAGCTACTCTTGATTAATGTTCTCTCTGACATACTTCCTGCATATTGGATTCATTTTCATTTATTTTCACCCTATGATTTATAATCATTTCAACAAGGGAGAGTAGTCATGTCAGACTCTGTTTGATTATGCTTTGCAAATAAAATTGGGCAAGCACTAAAGCTTGGAAACTGTGCTATAAGAACATTGCTACATTCTTTGCAGTTGGACTGGAACGTTCTGTTACATGACACAGGACATAAATGCAAAAGCAAAGATGCTCAGAGTCAGCCTGGAGAGGCCATTTGTAAAGGAGGTTTTTCAAATTTCTAATACGGGGCTTCCCCGGTGGCGCAGCGGTTGACAGTCCGCCTGCCGATTCAGGGGACGCGGGTTCGTGCCCCGGTCCGGGAAGATCCCACGTGCCGCGGAGCCGCTGGGCCCGTGAGCCATGGCTGCTGAGCCTGCGCGTCCGGAGCCTGTGCTCCGCAACGGGAGAGGCCCGCGTACCACAAAAAAAAAAAAAAAAATTTCTAATATGATTCCAGTGATTTGCCTTTGCCTTTACTACATATTAAAATGGTTATAACAATAGTGATTTACATCCTTTGTTTTTCTCCATTAACTATGTGATTTTCCTAAAAGAATCTATCTTGCCTGACATGTTCTGTCCTTTCCAAAGCCATGTCACTCATTTCTTGTGACTATCCTAACTGCATTTTTTTCCATGTCTTCTCTAATGTTTTGCTTTTGTGTTTATTTACATTTTTTTTTTTTTTTTACCATGTATGGAAGTCAGACCCACTGGACATTTATTTCATCATAAATGTCATCCACTCAAAATAAGTCATTATCTTCCTTCCTAGGTGAATAGCTTTAAGTCAGTGGTGACCACTCTAGCGTGGTTCTACTACTTTTGTGGGTCAAGTGGTCTGTGGTCCTCCAGTTTCCTGTGCCTGTACTTTTCAAGTAAGCTTGATTCATTATCCCAGTTTTCCTTTTTTTTAAAAAAAATTAAACGAAAGCTTTTGTGCCCGTTAAATCCTAGTGAAGTGCTAATCTTGCTGCATTTCAAAGGGCTGTGGGTTCAATACCAAGCTCTAACTTTGGCCTGATTTGTGAGGTTGATTGTATCAGCTCACTTTTTGCCAGTTTCCTCTGTGTAGAAGTCAAAGGGGATCCTTAAGCAGCTTGCTGCTATGACAGTGGCGTAGGGAGATTTTTCTCCCTTTGAGATTCTACAGTGAGCAAGACTAGACACAGAAAAATTAGGATTTAGATGGAATTTGTTGTAGGTAGCATGTTTTCCCCTTTTATTTCCAGGTTAGAGCCCTTTGCCTAGACTTCTTCTTCTTAAAACTCAGTGAATTTGGCAACCCAACTGCTCCAAAGGCAGGGCTCCTGGCATTCACTGGGCCAGTCTTCCACACTATTCCTTTCTCTATCAATATTTGTTTGTCATGGGCCTCCATTGCTTTTAGCTAGTGTATTTTTGCAAACTAATATGTTAGACAAATGTACAAATGTTCAGATGTTAATGATGTGGAAATATCACAGACTATTTCTGCCAACCCCAATCTGATTTTCTCGCCATCTGCTTTTTGGAGATACTCATAGCTGGAAATACTGATCACTCCCAACTTCAGACCTTATCCAGCTCCGGTTTCTAAGCCAACCTATGATGAGGCTGGAAAGCACTAAGTTGTTTCCGTTTGAATTAGGAGTGGTAGAAAGCTTCTGTTGTGGAGTCTGTTGTTAAGATGGGATTTTCATGATTGCAAGTGTCAGGAACCCCATTTTGACTATTCAATAGCTCAGGCAAACAGGAAGACAATTGAAGTATCCTGGGAGTACCTCGGGTAATAAAAGGAAATGCTGAACAAACTAACCCTTTGAAGGTCAGCTAAGCTTAAGCTAGGCCTCAGAATGTTTGTAAATTATGAATTTGCTTTAGAACAGGAATACCTACAGATTGAGGAAACATGGCTGCCACCAACTGGGAAAGCCAACTCCTAAAGTGTAAATAGCCCCCCTTGTAGTCTCTTCCTATCTCTGTTTTCTTCTCCTATGTATTTTGTTTTGTTTTCAGTTGGATTTGTAGAAGCAAAAACCAGGACAGTATATTTGGTGGGAACTCAAAGTTAGAACAAGCACGTAATCTCATTTTATCGTTTGTCGCAGATGATACGGAAGATCAGGGTACATAAACTTATAGACTGCTCTACACTTCTGTTATTTTCTTTGGGAAAATCAGGTAATTTTTATTGTGAGAAATTTCTGTCTTTTTTTTTTTTTTACCATTGTGAGGTTTTAAATTCTACTTCATCTTGATTTGGTGTCTTGTTCGTGACTCTCTGGCTTTTTCCCCGTGTGATTCTGTTTTGCCCAGGCTCTTAGTTGAGACAGGGAGATCTTAACACAAGGAAGACAGTGCACAGAACTATTAAAGCAGCCTGGCTTGTGTGGGAGTTTGTTCTATTCTCCTAGCCTGAGGTTTCTTTTCTCACATTTTGTTTAAGCAAGGTGTATTTGCCTCCCCACATGAAAGGGTGAGGGGGCAATGCAGGCAAAGTGAGGTGATGAGTAAAGCTTACACTGAATTACAGCAGGAGCGTGGCCACGTGCAAGAAGGCAGGGAAGCTGGGTCAGAATGGGACAAGGATTCAAATGTCCCAGTGGGGCTGGCGGTGTCCATGATGATCTCTAGAACTGATCTGTCCCTCTCCTGACTGCACTGTTCACCACGGGACAGCAGTTGATTCCTGAGGAAATTGAAACCTCTTTACAGCACGGTGGCTGCATCATAAATTCCATGATCCTGTCCAATCCTAGAAGCCACTTTCTTTAAAACAACTGTCTTATAGATGGTTACATTTATAATTCATCCTTCACATCTTTCAGTGAATCGTTACTCACCTTGCATATACAATGAAACGCGTCTGAGAAGATCTCAAAGTGCGATTTTCCCCCTTTGTACAGAATTCTCTCTGATTTGGGGCAGTTTCAGAGACAATGGAGTAATGCCAGGAATACCAGGGAGAATGTCTCCCTTTGCCTTCTCCTTTTATGAGCAGAGCTGTTTTACACAGTATATCACTTCAGAACTAACGATG
The DNA here is from genome assembly GCA_004363435.1 of Platanista minor. Taxonomy (NCBI): domain Eukaryota; kingdom Metazoa; phylum Chordata; class Mammalia; order Artiodactyla; family Platanistidae; genus Platanista; species Platanista minor. The sequence goes on from RJWK010026228.1 coordinate 26,460, forward strand.
AAAGAGGTTTGCAATGTTGAGGTTGTTTTGTTCTGTTTTGTTTCCTGGCAGAAACCATACCCAAGTATCAAATCAAACCCCAGTCAATCCACAGGTAGAAGGTCTGGGCAGCTGAGGGTGTCTCTAAAACCAGAGGGGCATTTGACTGCAGAGCTGCTGGAAGATGAGGATACTGACACAGGTGTCTATGGTCTCATAGAAAACAGAAAGTACCTGTGATTACATCAAACTAAAGTCTATTTTAGCCACAGCCCAACGCAGTGGCAATAATTGATATTAGCCAACGATTAAACTGTACCAAATATTACATAGCAAGCAGACCATTATCTACATTTGTTTATTCTTTCTCAGAAACACTGTTCAGTCCCCCTTTCCTAATTTGCTTTTTTGTCCTAAAACCCTTGTATTTTTGTACCCAAACACTCTTTTCTTCCCTTTTCTCCCCTTCCTTCCCCTCTTCATCTTCCCTAATTTCATTGGCTTCTGAGTGTGCAGATGGACTATGGCCACCTGATTTCACTGTGAAACCTTTAGCTTTATTCACTTTCTTTGTGAAATTAGGAGAAAGAACAGAGCAAGTCATCGGTTAGTTGAAAGCTTAGGGTTTCTGAGGGCTCTGTCTCCCAAGCTCCAATAGAATCTATAGTCTTTCAGTCATATAATCTACAAGCAACGTAAATTTCTTCTAAACCAACTTTTTTTTTTTTTTTTTTTTTTCATGATAG
>RJWK010026229.1:0-27183 GCA_004363435.1 Platanista minor
CGGTACGCGGGCCTCTCACTGTTGTGGCCTCTCCCGTCGCGGAGCACAGGCTCCGGACGCGCAGGCTCAGCGGCCATGGTTCACGGGCCCAGCTGCTCCGCGGCATGTGGGATCTTCCCGGACCAGGGCACGAACCCGCGTCCCCTGCGTCGGCAGGCGGACTCTCAACCACTGCGCCACCAGGGAAGCCCAAGAACAAGTTTTTTAAACTAATTAATTTATTTTTGGCTGTGTTGGGTCCTCGTTGCTGCGCGCAGGCTTTTCTCTAGTTGCGGCGAGAGGGGGCTACTCTTTGTTGCAGTGCGCGGGCTTCCCATCGCGGTGGCTTCTCTTGTTGCGGAGCAAAGGCTCTAGGCGTGCGGGCTACAGTAGTTGTGGCACGTGGGCTCTAGAGCACAGGCTCAGTAGTTGTGGCACGTGGGCTTAGTTGCTCTGCAGCATATGGGATCTTCCTGGACCAGGGATCAAACCCGTGTCCCCTGCATTGGCAGGCGGATTCTTAACCACTGCGCCACCCGGGAGTTCCCCCTTTTAATCGTTTTTTAAACATCATTTTCTTCTTAAGCAGTGCTGCTTTTTCCCTGGAAACAGTATAATGCCGTTTAAGTGGGGTAACGTTGCACCCATTAAAATGGAAGAAGTGATGATTCACAACAGGAAGGTGAGAAAAGCCAGATGCTCTGTCTTCTCCATGCTGGCTGGAGAGTCAGTTTGTTGTTTTGGGAAGAAGAAACTTCCTTATAGTGAGTGAGTGACTAAGTGTCTATGGGCAGGTGTTATTTTCCTTCCTTCCCACATTTTATTTAGTTTGCAAGTGATGTTTGATGAGAGCCACTGCACACTTAAGACTTTCTAGAGGCTCAGCAGTCTGCCTGAGAAAACCAGTACCCTTGATGGTCTTTGGGAATTTGTGCACAAGCTTTTTAAACATGGACATAAATTATTTAAAAACTGAGCATCTCTTTGGAATAGCTTAGCCAGTCTCCCGTGACTGGGTGGATGAGGGTTGAATAACGTTGTGGTTCAGTGGTGGTATTGCAGAATCTTCAGAGACAGGCCGAAGAACAGTGGAAAGAGTCTGACTTCAGAATTCGTGGATCGACCACTTAGCAGTGTGGGACCTCGTTGTACTTATCTCTGAATAAGGAAGTGCTGACCTCTCCCCATTATGCTCCCCATCAGATCCTTCCTCCCTGGTTCTTGTTCGCCGTGGTGCCTGGTGCCACCCACCACGGGCCCAGTGGGAGGATGGGGGTATGACTCAGGCTGCTGCCTTAAATGGGGGCATGAGTGGAAGGGTGCGTGGCCCAGGGTTTACACTCGGGGCACTCAGAAAGCGGTTATGGTCGTCACTCAGCAGTGGGGGACCCGAGATTTAACCCAGATTTCCTGACTACAAATCCTGTAATTATTATATTAGACTGTTTTCAAGGAGGTTAAATCCTAAGTGGAAATATAGTATGGAGGGTGATCCTGACTCAGAAGCTCAGAGGTGAACTCCTTAGGTAGGAAGACTTTTGTCCCCTAGAAATTTGATGTTTAACTTAGGTTTTGACTTAATTGCTAGTACTTGATCCAGTGTGTGTAGTACTTCACGAGGGAAAGTTGTATTTGAAATTTGGGATATGATGACGTTGATGAAGAACCTAACAGCAGCAATAACAATCATTTATTAAGAACCTGTCACGTGCAGGGCACCATACATATTGACTCTCTTAATCCTGACAACATGAGGGTAGGGAATATTTTTATTGTACAGATGAAAATTGAGATTTGGAGGGCTTGCATATGTTTATAAAGGTATCAGTAATGGAAATGGCACTAATAGGGAAAAAGAATAAGATAAAAGTCTTTCTTTATTCTGCTGAATATTTCAGTTTGCTTTTTTCATATTACCATGAACAAATGTGTATACATGTATTATACACATACATATTAATTTTTTAAAAAACTTTTCTGATTTCAGGTCTCTGTCAGTGGAATTGAATGGGATTATATTGCCACTCAGGGACCATTACAAAATACCTGTCAGGACTTTTGGCAGATGGTGTGGGAACAGGGAATTGCAATTATAGCAATGGTGGCAGCAGAAGAGGTAAGTACTCATTTCTCATAATTGATTGTCTCAGCCTCAGAAAAACAGTTAGTGTTGATCATATGTAATCTTGATTTTTAGAGAAAAGGGCAGGGTAAGGTTGCAGTTCTCAGTTTCAGACATGCTCTCTGTGAGGGGCATCCTTTGCTGGCTCTTGTATTGTGTTTTAACTGCGCTTGTCTCTAACAGGAGGGTGGAAGGGAGAAGAGCTTTAGGTATTGGCCACGCCTTGGTTCCAGGCACAACACTGTCACCTATGGAAGATTTAAGATCACCACCCGGTTCCGCACAGACTCTGGCTGCTATGCCACCACGGGCTTGAAGATGAAGCACCTTCTCACGGGGCAGGAGAGGACGGTGTGGCATCTCCAGTACACAGACTGGCCTGAGCATGGCTGTCCAGAGGACCTCAAGGGATTTTTATGTAAGTATCTTCATTCCCAGCACGGCCTTTGCCAGAGCGGTTAAATCCACCACAGAGAGGAAGACGGAAGTTCCTGAAACATTTCCTTTATTTCCTTCATGTTGTCCCATGTTGAGCTGTGGGCTTGTTTTAAAATAAAAATTTCAAGTGTTTAGGGGAGCCTTAACAGAAGAGGTTTTAAAGTATAATTTGGTAATGAGTAGAATGCCATTACTGACTCCTAGAGAGTTTCTCCTCCGTTTCATTTTGTAGATGAGAAAGCGGAAGCCCAGGAGGAGTCAGGGACTTGCCCAAGATCACACTGTCAGTTAATAGTTGGGGTTGGTTAATTGGCACCTGGTGCTCTGTATCTGGAGTTTTCTCAATCAGTGGAGATGATCTGAAAACTGTCAATTTGATAGGCCTTAACCCCTTCGTATTTTTCTGTTTCATTGATATTTCACAGCATACCTTGAAGAGATCCAGTCTGTTCGACGCCATACAAATAGTACCAGTGAACCAAAAAGCCCCAACCCTCCATTACTGGTCCACTGCAGTGCTGGCGTGGGACGGACTGGCGTCGTTATTTTGTCAGAGATCATGATTGCCTGTCTGGAACACAACGAGGTGCTTATTTCCTCTGCTGATGAGGGAAGAGGTGGGCTGGGCGCAAGGCCAGGGAAGAGAGGGACCTAGTGACCTGACAGCTCTTTCTGAACAAATGTCCTCGGGGATTCTCTATTGAAGATGCTAAGGTAGAAAAGAGACTGTCTGCTTGAAGCCAGATTTCTGCTAGGACGCTCGCTCATCCCCCCAGGGTGTGCATTACCCTCATCACTGCTTCTCTCAATCTAGGTGCTGGACATCCCACGGGTGCTGGACATGCTGAGGCAACAGAGAATGATGATGGTGCAGACCCTCTGCCAGTACACGTTCGTATACCGAGTTCTCATTCAGTTCCTGAAAAGCTCAAGGCTCATATAAGCTCCCACAACTTCCTACGGGGACCCGATCATGTGAAGCGTTTACAGCGGAAAAAAAGTAGTGCTTGCCGAACTCATGCTCTCTCCTCCACTCGATGCACGCGGAACGCTACATCAGGATGTAAGTGACGGGCTGAATGATGGCACATGGAAGGAAGTATGCAGAGCACGAGGCTGAAGAGGGGGTTTAACCTGGGAAAGATGCCGAAGAGGAAGGACTTGGTTCTGCGGGCGTTGCCCTGCTCCGATCTGTCCGATTTGCAGTACTTGCACACATTTGGAGATTGTATTTTCTAGATAATTCTCTATTTCGCTGAAGCTACGCTGGGCAATTCTGGCAATCACTAAGGCGTATAGGTTTCTATCTTAAACTAGTTTTTGGTAGTGGAATTTTATTTTATGACTAAAATATTTGGGGTTTTCTTATTAAGAAACTGAACTTTCCATGGGGATGATCCACAGATGTGAGTAGTTCCTATATAACTTTGTATTTAAAACTATGTTATTTTAAAAAAAATCTTGGGTACTTCACAATGTAGTTACCAAACCCCAAACTACAAGAAGAATCTAAAAGTGTTATTTTTAAACGTGGAAAACATTTTTATATTCAGAAAATTTTTTATCCTAAAAATTCTATATATTTGTACCTTCTGTATTTTCCAAACAAGAGTTCAGCTCATTAAGGTACTGAGATGAGTCAGTTAATGTAAGTTAAAGTTGGGAATGAAGGCACATTATTTAAAACGTATGAAAATAATCAGATTCACTATTTTTTTTCAGTATTATTCATAAACCCAAATGAGTTTGATTTTATTGGTTGAAAATGAGGTGAAAAACAGTTGCCTAAGATGGTTTTAAGCACTTTTTTTTTGGTTGAAAACAATAAATCTGAGTTTTTAATATATGTGTTGCTTTATAGGTGAAACAGTAACAACGGACATATTGAAAGTGTTTTGGAAGAGATCAGGAATAAGAGTATGTAAGATGACTAGGACAAGAGTAAGTGCAGTGTAAATGCAAGATGGTAAATGCAAGCTGCCTTTGTCTTTACAAAAAATGCAGTGTTATCTATACTCAGACTGAGATGCTGGGATGGAGAGTTGGGGGGCTTGGGAAGAGTCTGGGGGCTGACCCCCCCATGGAAGGTATCCCCAGGAAATTCAGGGCCCATCAGTGACTCGCTCTTGCCTTGAAGTTCTTCACCTGCACCTCTCTTCTTTTTTTAACCAATCAGGTTTATATGATGATTAAAAGAAGCCTTGAAGAGGCTTCTTTTGGTTGAAAGAAGGGAAGTGTTAGTAATAGTCTTACCTCATCTCCCAAAACCGCAGCCCAGACTTGCGGGGCCCCCAGAGATGACTGTGGTGTTCAAGATGTACCAGAATTTTGGCTCCTTAATCCTCTAATTTCACACCTGAGGTCAGCTTTAGCTCCGCTCCCCGCAGTCCCATTTCGGCCCATCCCAGGGGGCAGGACCAGGCCAGCTTGGCATGGCCTGGTCACAGTGGGAGCTGAAGAGGTGAGGAAGGCCGAACTGGTCCGTATAGCTGAGGAGCCGTCTCTTTCTTCCTTCTTGAGGCTGCGTCTCCACAGCCTAGAGCTTCTCAAATGTCAAATCCAGGATTATTTCCCCAAATTACAATATCCTAGGGATAGTTCTGATTCCCGTGTTAACTCCTAAAGCAGTTTAACTCATGATTGTCACCACTAAGTGTGTGTCGTTAGCTGTAAGGCAGGATTTCCTTTATACAGTGTGTGTATCTGCCGAACTCTGACCCAGAAACCAACCACCTGAGAGGAAAATTCAGACGATATTGATGAAAGTGAACATTGAAAGTGGGCATGTTTCTCACTTGGGAACAAAGAATTGATTTTAAATCTAAAATTGTTCAAAGAACAATAGACCCAAGTGCAAATATTCAGGAAGAGCTCCCCAGGAGAATGGAATAGGAGTTTTTTATTGTAATATTTCCCATCTCCACACCATGTAGAGGACAGGACTGTTTCTGATGCTTTTTTTCTTCCATGGTACGTTTTTTAAAAAATGCTTTTCTGTCAGGTTTAAACATTTTGAAGTGTCCCATTGACAAGAACATACTGTAAAACAAAATCTAAAGAGTAATATATGGTATGTTTGTGTTCCTGTTGTAATAATTTGATTATAAGAAAATTACTTATGAGGGCTAAATTACATTGTATAAATGTCACTCTTAAAACTCGCATGTTTGACATAGCTTCTAAGACCCATGTAATTTTTTGTGTCCCTTTTGAATTTTTAAACTTTTAATTAACAGTTAGTGAATATGAAAGTATTTCTGAATAAAAATAAATCTACATTACTAGACTTTGAAGTAATGTGATTTTCAAGAGCAAACTGTAGAACATTGAGGTTTCCATAGGCTCACCATGTCTGAGTTGAGGATGTTCTGTCTGCCAAACTTACACAGTGCTTCAGTATTTTAGTGTCTTTTAGTTCGTTGATATTCTTAATTTCATATCAGAATTACCAAAATATACATTTTCACAAAAAGGAGGTTATAAACCAGTGTTTTCCACTGATCACTGTTGGCATCTCTGGCATCAGTTTTCCTGATTAGTGGACTCTTGATAAAACACTCTGGTTGGTAGTTTTGAACACAGGAAGTATTCACTTTAGAGTATCATTTGAAATGTTCATTGCAATCATTATTACATATATTCTTCTGGAACATCTACTGTGAAATATTCAGAAAACCCTAGAATTTAGCCTTTAACACATTTTGGCAGGATTAAAACAGAAGCTGTGCTTCCTTAGAAATTCCCAGAAAGACCAAGGTCTAGGCAGAAACCCGGAGGAGGAGTGTAGGACTGAGTGATGACAGCATGGCATGGCCAACTTTTTTGTGAAGCTTTCAACATGAGAAGAGACATCATTTCAAATGGGTTGATAAGTTACTGTTCACAATATTAAGAAAATATAAATGTCCATATTATACATAATATGAAACTTTACATGTATTAAAATATAAAGAATTACTGTTTATTGTAAATCAATTAAAAAATCAGACATTTTAAAGGAATTCTTTTAGATGTAAATTTAGGGAATTTGCTTTCCATCAAGATTTCATGTGGAATAAGCTAAACCATCTCTTTCTCTTTCCAGTTTAAAGTTCATTAAAATAATCTAAATTGGAGGGGGGCTCTTTTGTTGAACTGAGGGATACACATTTCAAAAATAGAGGAATAGATACCTCAAGAATTTGCCTGGGAAAACAATTCTCGAAAGAACATGAGTTTTTCAAATTCCTGAGATAAGGGCTCCATTTACCCTAAGTAGCTATGATTACTTATAAAAAATGAAAAATCAGAAAGTCTGGTTGTTTAAGCTTTGCATGTGTTAGGGGTGGGTGGCTAGAGGATTTCAGAACATATCTGAAGGGGTCCTTGGGTTGTTAAAGTGGCATAGTTTTCTATATAGTTCAGGTAGTTCCCAAATAAGAATTCATGCTCTAAAAGGTCAGATATATGTTAAATTATTGAGAGTATTGTTTACAAGGGGAAATCTTGCTGTAGGTGCATATCAGCTTTCTTGGTTTGCCCTCCCAAAGCTTATTTAAACCACAGGGGCCCTGAAAGGTAGACAGTGTTGGTCATCTCCCCGTCATCCGCACTCTAAGAAAAATACACAGCAGCTTTCCTCCCTACTGCACCCTGCTGGTGAGAGCACAAAGCATTCTCTCCGTGTCTGCCGGGCAGTGGGGTCAGGGCCTCAGCGAGCAGCTGGAGTCAGATTGATCAGTGTTCCATGAAAGAATTACACGTAATGTTAATGTCCCATCATTTGCCTCAGAAACTTGAGTGGCATATGAAGAGTAAGGAACAGCATGGGATATATGATGAAGATGAGCAGGGATTCTGCCTCTGAGACTGCCTGTGAGGCGGGGCGGGGTGAAGGAGGATGAATTGGCAATGCCTCCCCGTACCTTTCCTGTTTCCGTTTACGTATCTACCTTTGGATTGTCACTGGCCTGAAATGGGAAGCAGAAGATGGGCCTGGATCAAGAAGGGGAAGTATGAGGTCTGCAGCACCCAGCTGAGGAAGCAGCAGTTCCAAGGCAAATATTCCCGTGTAAAGAGTATTTCTAGGGGCTTCCCTGGTGGCGCAGTGGTTAAGTGTCCGCCTGCCGATGCAGGGGGTGCGGGTTCGTGCCCCGGCCCGGGAAGATCCCACATGCCACGGAGCGGCTGGGCCCGTGAGCTATGGCCGCTGAGCCTGTGCGTCCGGAGCCTGTGCTCCGCAACGGGAGAGGCCACAACAGTGAGAGGCCCGTGTACCGCAAAAACAACAACAACAACAACAACAACAAAAGAGTATCTCTAGGTCACATGTATATGATTAGGGCCTGGCTGCACATCATAGTTCCAAAAATGTTTAAATTAAAATACTTAGTTTTAAAAAACTAGAGTAAATCTGAACTTTGTCCAATATGTTGCTGGGTTTAGAAAGAGGTAGTAAGCATGTACTTATTTTAAATTAGCCTTTACTATTATAAATAAGTATAAATGAGTGATAAGAAAGGAGTAATTGTTTGAACTACCTGTCGAACTAACAGTTTGGCTAACATACTGATCCAAATTTTTGAAAATTACTTATTAGGTAGATATTTTGATCATTATTCCTTCCATTAAATATGACTGTGGTGTGTCATATAAAAGGACCATTTAAAATCTCGAAGATGCTTTGGCTTTGAATCTATAATGTAGTGTACCCATACTGGCTATAGCAGTACATGATTCCAGTGTAATCAATCTGCAGTTTTAAACTGAACTGGTAGGGGGTTTTTAAACTGTGTATAAAGACCAGTACTTTATTTTGGTTGTCGCTACCGACATTTTAAGTGCGCGTGTGGAGTTTAAGTTCACGCTCTAAAAGCTTGGTGAAGAAAAGATGTACAGTATTCACTCTTAGGAACAGGTCTACGCTACCAAAGAAATTCAGAAGGTTGGATTATCTGGGTTATCTGGAACATGAACCTGTCGATCCTCATTTTGGGGGGTAGGTTGATGAGACTAGTACAGATTTAATGGTGACTGGCTTTTCACTTCCACCTGCTCATTTATCAGCTGAGGAAAACTGAACAAGTAAATGGGAAAGATAAGTTCAGTTACTCATTTTTCATAAGAGTGCAAGTATTGCAGGTCAGACTGCTATCATAAATGCTGAGACTGTTCAAACATTTTTTTCCAGAAATTTATTAGAAATCACATGAAAGTAATGGACCATTGAATGAGACAAATCTTTTGTTACTTACTTTATAGTAATATTTATTGAAATGTAATTTAATCTTAGAGTTAAGTGTCCTAAAAGGGTCTAATGGTTTTGTAGTTTTACTGGAATAACACCACACTGGTTCAGTCTAACAAATAACCTGATAGAAAGTAAATATTCTCCAGAGGTGACAAACTTATTTCCAGACAGATTTAATAAAAACAAGATTAAAAGTAATACAGGGCTTCCCTGGTGGCACAGTGGTTGAGAGTCCGCCTGCCGATGCAGGGGACACGGGTTCGTGCCCCGGTCCGGGAAGATCCCACATGCCACGGAGCGGCTGGGTCCATGAGCCATGGCCGCTGAGCCTGCGCGTCCGGAGGAGCTTGTGCTTCACAACGGGAGAGGCCACAACAGTGAGAGGCCCGCGTACCGCAAAAAAAAAAAAAAAAAAAAAAAAGTAATACAAAATCTTAAGCACACAAAACAAAAAGGTGAAATAAAAAAACAGAAGGAAAAAATGCTATAATTTGTGACAACTTTTAGATTAGTAGTGCTCTAGTGGGTTTTATTTGCATAGTTTGGTTTTGTGACCCACTAGAGGAGTTGAAGTAGTTATTGTACAGGGATGATTCTTAATGTTTTTGAAGATTTTCTGTTAGTATCAGTTTAGACTCTCCATATTAGATTTTTTTTTCATTTCTATATTAAAAGTAAGCAGCTTAATTTCTTGTAGAATTGAGCTATTACACAATTATCAGTGTATTCAATTTCTAAACAACACATTGAAGATGAGGAGAAAGATAAAAATATTTTTAGAAATATTAAGCCTTAAAAAAACTTGGTTGCACAGTAAACCTTACTCAAAAGATTGGCATTGGGCCATTAGAATATATTTTTGCTTTTCACTGTATTCTCGAGTAATTTTTTACATTAAAATATCAAACACAGTTTTTTATCATGCAAATGTTAAATATTTTCCTATAAAAACACCTTAATGTTTCACTCTATTGTGCTTAAAAGAGGGAGATATTTTGAATTCTAATGATGCTACTTAGTTCAGATGAAGAACTGCACTGCAACAGAACATGAATTTGTTGTATATTTCTTTGTTAAAAACTGAAGCAATCCAAGCCCTACCCATAGTAAAGCTAGCAAAGCATAGTTTAAAAATGAATATCTAGATAACAAGTCTGTTTAAATAAAGATTCCATCAGTAGTTAATATGACTTAATAGTCCTAAGAAACTTAAAAATGTGGAGAAAATTTTTATGAAATACATTTCCTCAGAAAGTTGCCCTATAATTCAAACAATGCACTCTGGGAATTCTACCTTCTTGAAATCAGGTTGTATACATAGTTGTCTAGTATTTTCTAGTTTAAAAAGCAATTTTATGTGCTACTGTCTGTTGATCAATAATGTAAAAATGTATAATCAGAAGAGCTTAAAATCTTCTAAACTGTCACTGGTTTGTAAAAGTGTGTACATTTAGTGGGCAAAAAAGTTTGAATGAATGTAATATATGTGAAATGAATATATTATAGTCTATTTTTGCCATAAAAATAAATATTGAAGCAAGATATGATTTGTGTGTGAATAGTTCAATTTAGCTTTTGTTTGTTTGTTTGTTTTGCTTTATAATTTTAGGTCTGATCGCAAAGAGGCGTATAGTTAGTCCCATTTCCCCAGTGGATTATCTTAAATTATGTTCCAGACAATAGATGTTTCTTTTAGTAGTTGTCAGTCTGTCATCACACATCTCCACCATCATCAGTCACTTACGAGTTAGAATGCATCTTATCAAAACAGCCAACTTCATTAATCAGGACATTTGTGGAACAATTAATATATTCGAAGAAAAAATATTTATGTAATTCCCAGCAGGTTGGCAGAGCTCCTCACACTATCATCCCTGTAGTGGAACTTACTGTTATTAGTTGAATGTCCACTTCATTTATTAGTGGGGTTGTTTCTGGACCAGCAACATTGGAAACTTGTTAAAATGCAGATTCTTGAAGTACATCCCAGGTCTGAAAATTCTGAATCAGAAGCTATGGGCATGGGACCCAGAAATCTGCCTTAACAAGGTCTCCAGATGATTCTGATGTACATTAAAGTGGGAGAACTACTGCTTTAGTTATTAAAAGTCCATAGATGTTCAATATAGACCACAACTTGGGATTCATTACATAGCCAGGCTACAATTAATAGGCACTAAGGTTTATTTAGGCCATTTTTATTAGGTTAATGATATTTACAATTGTGGTAGACTGATGGGCCCCCAAAGATGTCCATGTTCTATTCCCCTGAAGTTGTGAATGTTATCTCACATGGCAAAAGGGACTCTGCAGATGTGATTAAATCAAGGTTCTTGAGATGAGGAGATTGTCCTGGATTATCCATGTGGGCCCAAAGTAACCACAGGGTCTTTCTACAAGGGAGGCAGGAGGGTCACATTGAGCAGAGATGTGATGACGGAAGCAGAGGTGAGAGATTTAAGGATGCTAAACGGCTGGGCTTGACGATGGAGGAAGGAAGGGGCCACAAGTGAAGAAATGCAGGCAGCCTCTAAAAACTGGAAAAGGTAAGAAACATTCTCCCCTAGAGCCTCCAAGAAGAATGCAGCCCTGGCAACATCTCAATTTTATGACTTCTGGCTTCCAGAACTGTAAGTGGGTAAATATGGGGTTTTTATTTCAAGCCACTAAGTTTGTGAAACTTGTTAGAGCAGCAATAGAAAACTAATAAACGAGTATAAACTTCCTTGCAGGAAAAACGAAGGTCAACTCACCTTTTTAAAATTTTTTTTTTAATTTTAATTTTTTAAATTGAGGTATACTTGACTCACAATATTGTATGTTTCAGGTGTACAACACAGTGATTCACAGTTTTTTAAAGGTTACACGCCACTTGTAGTTATTAGAAAATACTGGCTATATTCTCTGCTGTACAATATGTCCTTATTGCTTATTTTAAAAAATTACTTATTTTTAAAATAAATGCATGTGGGCTTTCTCTAGTTGCAGCGAGCGGGGGCTACTCTTCATTGTGGTGCGCGGGCTTCTCGCTGCGGTGGCTTCTCCTGTTGTGGAGCATGGGCTCTAGGTGCGCAGGCTTCAGTAGTTGTGGCGCACAAGCTTAGTTGCTCCGTGACGTGTGAGATCTTCCTGGACCAGGGCTCGAACCCATGTCCCCTGCATTGGCAGGCAGATTCTTAACCAGTGCACCACCAGGGAAGTCCCTGCTTATCTATTTTATACCTAGTAGTTTGTACCTCTTAATCCCCTCTACCTCTTTTGCCCCTCCCCTTTCCCTCTCCCCACTGGTAACCACTAGTTTGTTCTCTATGTCTGTTTCTGTTTCTTTTTTGTTATATTCACTAGTTTGTTGTATTTTTTGATTCCACATATAAGTGATATATATTATACAGTATTGGTCTTTCTCTGATTTATTTCACTAAGCACAAAACCCTCCAAGTCCATCCATGTTGTTGCAGATGGGAAAATTTCATTCTTTTTTATGGCTGAGTAGTATTCCATTGTGTATACATACCACACCTTCTTTATCCATTCATCTGTCGATGGACACTTAGGTTTCTTCCATAACTTGGCTATTGTAAGTAATGCTGCTGTGAACATTGGAGTGCCTGTATCTTTGCAAACGAGTGTTTCATTTTCTTCCAGCATATAGCCAGCATTGGAATTGCTGGGTCATATGGTAGTTCTGTTTTTAATTTTTGAGGACCCTCCATACTGTTTTCCACAGTGGCTGCACCAATTTACATTCCCACCAACCGTGTAGGAGGGTTCCCTTTTCTCCACATTCTCACCAGCATTTCTTATTTGTGGTCTTTTTGATGATAGCCATTCTGACAGATGTGAGGTGGTATCTCATTGTGGTTTTGATTTGCATTTCTCAGATGATAAACGATGTTGAGCATCTTTTCATGTGCCTGTTGGCCATCTGAATGTCTTCTTTGGAGAAATGTCTATTCAGGTCTTCTGCCCATTTTTTAGTCAGTTTGTTTGGTTTTTTGATGTTGAGTTATATGAGCTATTTATATATTTTGGATATTAACCCCTGATCAGTCATGTCATTGGCAAATGTTTTCTCCTATTCAGTAGGTTGCCTTTTTGTTTTCTTGGTGGTTTCCTTTGCTGTGCAAAAGCTTTTAAGTTTAATCAGGTGCCATTTGTTTATTTTTGCTTTTGTTTCCTTTGCCTTAGGAGACAGACCCATAAAAGTATTGCTACGATTTATGCCAAAGAATATTGTGCCTATGTTCTCTTCTAGGGGTTTTATCGTTCAGGGTCTTAAATTTATGTTTTTAATCCATTTTGAGTTTATTTTTGTATATGGTATTAGAAAATGTTCTAATTTCATTCTTTCACAGGTAGCTGTCCAGTTTTTCCAGCACCATTTATTGAAGAGACTGTCTTTTTTCCAATATATATTGTTGCCATCTTTGTCATAGATTAATTGACTATAAGTGTGTGGGTTTATTTCTGGATGCTCCATTCTGTTCCATTGATCTATGTGTCTGTTTTGTGCCAGTACCATATAGTTTATGTTAAAAATTTTTTTTTTGTAGTAGAGTTGCTCTACAATATTACATGAGTTACAGTTGTACTATATAGTGATTCACAATGTTTAAAGGTTAGGCTCTGTTTATAGTTATTATAACATATTGGCTGTATTTCCTGTGTTGTACAGTATATCCTTGTAGCTTATTTTATACCCAACTACCATACTGTTTTGATTACTGTAGCTTTGTTCTGTAGTCTGAAGTCAGGGAGCATGATTCCTCCAGCTCTGTTCTTCTTTCTAAGGATTTTTTGGGGCTGTTTATGGTCTTTTGTGTTTCTACACAAACTTTAAAATTATTTGTTCTAGTTCTGTGAAAATACCACTGGTATTTTGATAGGGATTGCATTGAATCTGTAGATTGCCTTGGGTAGCATGGTCGTTTTAACAATGTTAATTCTTCCAATCCATGAACACGGTATATCTTTCCATCTGTTTGTGTTGTCTTCAATTTCTTTCATCAGTGTCTTATAGTTTTTGGAGTATGGGTCTTTTGCTTCTTTATGTAGGTTTATTCCTAGCTAGGCATTTTATTCTTTTTGATGTGGTTGTAATTGTGATTGTTTCCATAATTTCTCTTTCTAACAGTTCATTGTTAGTGTATAGAAATGCAGCAGATTTCTGCATATTAGTTTTGTATCCTACAACTTTAGTGAGTTCATTGATGAGCTCTAGTAGGTTTTTGGTGGTGTCTTTAGGGTGTTCTATGCGTAGTATCATGTCCTTTGCAAACAGTGACAATTTTACTTCTTCCTTTCCAATTTGGATTCCTTTCTTTTTTTTCTTTTTTTTTTTTTTAATCTGATTCCTGTAGCTAGAACTTCCAATACTATGTTCAATAAAAGTGGCCAAAGTGGGCATCCTTGTCTTGTTCCTGGTCTTAGAGGAAACGCTTTCAGCTTTTCACCATTCAGCATGATGCTAGGTGTGTGCTTATCATATATGGCCTTTATTATGTTGCAGTATGTTCCTTCTATACCCGTTGGGTATGATGTTAGCTGTGGCCTTGTCATCATATATGGTCTTTATTAGGTTGAGGTATGTTGTTCCCTTTATACTCTGTTGAGGTTTTTTTTTTAATCGTAAATAGATGTTGAATTTGACAAAAGCTTTAGTTGTGGTGAGTGGGGGCTACTCTTCGTTGTGGTGCGTGGGCTTCTCATTGCGGTGCTTGTTGCAGAGCATGGGCTCTAGGTGCACAGGCTTCAGTAGTTGTGGCACGCAGGCTCCATAGTTAGGGCTCGCAGGCTCTAGAGTTCAGGTTCAGTAGTTGTGGCGCCCAGGCTTAGTTGCTCTGTGGCATGTGGGATCTTCCCGGACCAGGGCTTGAACACACGTCTCCTGCATTGGCAGGCAGATTCTTAACCACTATGCCACCAGGGAAGCCCGATGATCATATTATTTTTATTCTTCAGTATGTTAATGTGGTGTATCACATTGATAGATTTGTGGATCTTGAACCAGCATACATCCCTGAGATAAATCCCACTTGATCATGGTGTATTATCATTTTAACGTGATGTTGGGTTCGGTTTGCCAGTATTTTGTTGAGGATTTTTGCATCTATGTTCATCAGTGGTATTGGCCTCTAATTTTTTTGTGTGTGTCTGATATCTTTGTCCTTTTTGGTATCAGGGTAATGCTGGCCTCATAGAATGAATTCAGAAGCATTCCTTCCGCAATTTTTTGGGAATAGTTTGAGAAAGATAGGTGTTAGCTTTTCTCTAAGTGTTTGGTAGAATTCACTTGTGAAGCCATCTGGTCCTGGACTTTTGTTTGTTGAGAGTTATTTTCATTACTGATTCAATTTCATTACTGGTAATTGGTCTGTTCAAATTTTCTATTTGTTCCTGGTTCAGTCTTGGGAGATTGTATATTTCCCGGAATTTGTTCATTTCTTCTAGGTTGTCCATTTTATTGGCATATAGTTGTTTGTAGTAACCTCTTTATGATCTTTGTATTTCTCTGGTGTCAGTTGTAACTTCTTTTTCATTTCTAATTTTATTGATTGGGCTCTCTCTTTTTTTTTTTCTTGAGCTCCGTTAAAGGTTTATCAATTTTGTTTTTCTTTTTAAAGAAACAGCTCTTCATTTCATTGATGTTCTCTATTGTTTTTGTAGTCTCTCATTTATTTCTGCTCTGATTTTTATGGTTTCTTTCCTTCTACTAACTTTGGATTTTGTTTGCTTTTCTTTTTCTTTTACACTGAAGGACTTACTCCTTCAGTGTAAGGTTAGATTGTTTATTTGATATTTTTGTTTCCTGAAGTAAGTTTGTATTGCTATAAACGTTCTCCTTTGAACTGCTTTTGCTGTGTCACATAGATTTTGGATAATTGTGTTTTCGTTTTCATTTGTCTTCAGGTATTTTTTGATTTCCTCAGTGATCTATTGGTTGTTTAGCAGCTTATTGTTTAGCCACCATGTGTCTGTATTTTTGTAGTTTTTTTTCTTGTAGTTGATTTCCTGTCTCATAGCATTGTGGTTGGAAAAGATGCTTGATATAATTTCTATTTTCTTAAATTTACAGAGGCTTGCTTTGTGGCCTAGCATATGATCTAGCCTGGAGAATGTTTCATGTGCATTTGAAAAGAATGTGTATTCTGCTTTTTAAAAATATATTTATTTAGGCTGTGTTGGGTCTTAGTTGCGGCACATGGGACCTTTCATTGTGACGCGTGGTCTCTTCATTGCAGTGCGCAGACTTCTCTCTAGTTTTGGTGCACGGGCTCTAGAGTGCGTGGGCTCAGTAGCTGCAGCGTGTGGGCTTAGTTGTCCTGTGGCATGTGGGATCTTAGTTCCTCAGCCAGGGATTGAACTCATGTCCCTTGCATTGGAAGGTGGATTCTTAGCCATTGGACCACCAGGGAAGTCCCCTGTATTCTGCTGCTTTTGGATGGGATGTTCTATATATATTATGTCCGTCTGGTTTAATGTGTTAAGGCCAGTGTTTTCCTATTGATTTTTCAATGTAAGTGAAAATTGATGGAAGTGGATTGTTAAAGTTCCCTACTAGTATTGTGTTACTGTCCATTTCTTCCTTTATGTTTCTTAATACTTGCTTTATGTATGTAGGTGCTCCTATGTTGGGTGCATATATATTTACAATTGTTATATCTTCTTCTTGTATTGACCCTTTGATTGTTATGTAAAGTCTTTGTCTCTTCCAACAGTCTTTGTTTTAAAGTCTATTTTGTCTGACATAAGTATTGCTACCCTGGTTTTATTTTGATTTCCATTTGCATGGAATACCTTTTTCCATCCCCTTACTTTCAGTCTGTGTGTGTCTTTAGATTTGAAGTAAGTCTCTGTTGGCAGCATATGTATGGGTCTTGTTTTTGTATCCATCCAGGCACTCTATGTCTTTTGATTGGAGCTTTTAGTCCATTGACAGTTAAAGGAATTATCGATACATATGTTTTTATTGCCATCTTGTTAATTGTTTTGGGGTTGTTTTTGTGTTTCTTTTTTGTTCCTTTCTTCTTTTGTTCTCTTCTCTTGTGATTTGAATATTTCTAGTGTTGTGTTTGGATTCTTTTCTCTTTTTTGGGTGTATATCTATTATAAATTTTTGGTTTGTGGTTACCATGAGGTTTATATTTATCAATCTATGTATACATATGATTGTTTTAAGTTGCTGATCTCAATTTCTTTTTTTTTTTAACATCTTTATTGGAGTATAATTGCTTTACAATGGTGTGTTAGTTTCTGCTTTATAACAAAGTGAATCAGTTATACATATATGTATGTTCCCATATCTCTTCCCTCTTGCATCTCCTTCCCTCCCACCCTCCCTATCCCACCCCTCTAAGTGGTCACAAAGCACCGAGCTGATCTCCCTGTGCTATGCGGCTACTTCCCACTAGATATTGGTTTTACATTTGGTAGTGTATATATGTACATGCCACTCTCTCACTTTGTCCCAGCTTACCCTTCCCCCTCCCCGTGCTCAATGTCAAATGCATTTTAACAACACTGCATTTGTATGCTCCTTCCCACATGATTACCGTTTTTGATATCATATTTTACATTTAATTGTTTTGTGTATCCCCAGTGGCTTATTGTGAATATAGATGATTTTACTACTTTTGTTGTTTAACCTTCCTACTAGCTTTGTGCGTAGATGATTTACTACCTTTACTGTATGTTTGCCTTTACCAATGAGTTTTTTGCTTCCATAATTTTCATGTTTCTTGTTGTGGCCTTTTCGTTTTTGTTTAGAGAAATCCCTTTAATATTTCTTGTAAAGCTGGTTTGCTCATGCTGATTTCATTTACCTTTTGCTTGTCTGTAAAGCTTTTGCTCTCTCCATCAAATCTGAACAAGAGCCTTACCAGGTAGAATATTCTTGGTTGCAAGTTTTTCCCTTTCATCACTTTAAATATACACTGCCACTCCCTTCTGGCCTGCATAGTTTCTGCTGAAAAGTCAGCTGATAGCCTTATGGGAGTTCCCTTGTATGTATGTACTGAATAACTTGCTGCTTTTCCCTTGATGCTTTTAATATTCTCTCTTTACCTTTAATTTTTGCTATTGTAATTACAGTTTGCCTTGGTGTGTTCCTTTTTGGTTAGTACTGTTTGGGACTCTGTGGTTCCTGGAGTTGAATGTATGTTTCCTTTCCCAGGTTAGGGAAGTTTTCAGCTATTATGTCTTCAGATATGTTCTATGCCCCTTTCTCTCTCTCTTCTCCTTCTGGGACCCCTATAATGAGAATTTTAGTGCACGTGCTGTTGTCCCAGAGGTCTCTTAAACTGTTGTCATTTCATTTCATTCTTTCTTCTGTCAGCATCAGTTATTTCCACTACTCTGTCTTCCAATTCACTGATCCAGTCCTCCATACCATATTTGGTCTACTGTTGATTCCTTCAAGTGTATTTTTCATTTCAGTTACTGTATTATTTTTCATTTATGTTTGGTTGTGATTTATATTTTCTAATTCTTTTTTAAAAACTTCTAACTTCTCTGTGCATACATTCTTCTTCCAAGTTCTTTGATCATCTTTATGATCATTACCCTGAATTCTTTCTCAGGTAGATTGCCTATCTCTAACTTCACTTAATTCTTCTGGGGTTTTATCTTTTCCTTCATTTGTTACATGTTCCCCTGTTGCGTCATTTTGCCTAACTTGCTCTTTTTATATTTGTGTATCTGGTAGGTTGGTTACGTTTCCCGACTTTGGAGAAGTGGCCTTTTGTTGTAGATGTCCTATGCCTCCTAGTAGTGCACTCCCCTCTCATCACCAGATCTATGTACTCTACAGGTGCCCCCAGGCGGGTCATTCTGTTGTGGCAGACTGACTACTGTGGGCAGTCTGATAGGCTTGGTTGGACCCTTGTCTGGTTGGTTGCCAGGCCCTGCTTTGAGTAGAGGCTTCCAGCTACTGGTTGGCAGGCTGAGTCACGAGGTAGCTGGCTGCAGAACCTCAGGGGACCCC
This sequence comes from Platanista minor, assembly GCA_004363435.1. Taxonomy (NCBI): domain Eukaryota; kingdom Metazoa; phylum Chordata; class Mammalia; order Artiodactyla; family Platanistidae; genus Platanista; species Platanista minor. The sequence continues at coordinate 18,751 of RJWK010026229.1, forward strand.
AGGGCTAGTGTTTGCTCACTGGTGGGCAGAAGAGGGGTCCAGGAAACCCTGGGGCAGTTGCCCACCCACTGGTAGGTGAAGCCTGCTCCTGGGGCTAGTACCAGTCTACTGGCAAGCACGGTCATGTTCTGAGGTTTGGCTGCAGGCCCAGGGGTCCCAGGGCTGGTGGCTGACCACTGGTGGGTGGTGCCAGTTCTTGACACAGCTGGCTACGGTGTCTCCAGTGTACCAAAGCTTGTTTTGGGCTACTAGTGGGCAGGGCCAGGTCTCAGCTGGTCCCAGGGCAGGTGCTGGCCTGCTGGTAGGTGGGCTGGGTCCAGAGGCTGTGGGGCTATAACTGTCCTGTGACTGGTGTTTGCCCTTTGGTGGGTGAGGCTGGTCCTGAGGCTAGAGCAGGATCACTGGTGGTTGGGGTCAGGGATTCTGGTGCTGTTTCCTGCCCACTGGTGGATGGAGCTTGGTCCTGTGGTCTCTGGCTGTGGGTCCCTGGGGGTTCCAGGTCTACTGCCTTTACACTGGTGTGTGCAGTCAGGTCCTGGGCCCACCGGTGGGCAGGACTGGGTCCAGGGGCAGCTGTGGGCTCAGGGGTTCTTAAGGCAGCCTGTCTGCTGGTAGGTGGGGCTGTGTCCCTGCCCAGCTAGTTGTTTGGCCTGAAGTGCCTACAGGCTGGTAGGCAGGGGCAGGTTTGGGTCCTGAGGCTAATAAGCTAGAAGGAGGATGGCAAAATGGTGCTGGCTGGCACCAGTGTCCACGTGGTAGAAAAAGCTCCTACCATGGCTGCTTTCAGTGTCTTTGTCCCTAGGGCGAGCTGCAGTTGCCTCCTGCCTCTCCAGGAGACTCTCCCGAGCAGCAGGTGTGTCTGACCCAGAGTCCATTCAAATTACTGCTTCTTCCCTGGGTCCTGGAGCATGTGAGATTTTGTGCGTGTCTCTATTTAGGACCCTAGGACTAAATTAGAGACTTTAGGACTCCTGAAAGTAAGCCCTGCTGGCCTTCAAAGCCAAACGTTCTGGGCGTTCATCTTCCTGGGGCAGGACCCTGGGCTGGGGAGCCTGATGTGGGGTCCAGACCCCTTGCTCCTTGGGGAGAACCTCTGCAATTATAATTATTCTCCCATTTGTGGGTTGCCCACCTGGGGATATGGGACTTGACTCCACCCCTCCTACCCATCTCGTGATTCTTTCTATTCTTTAGTTGCAGTAGATCTTTTCTTGTAGGTTCTGGTATTTTTCATGGTTGGTCTGTAAATAGCTGTAATTTTGGTGTGCCCATGAGAGAAGGTGAGCTCAGGGTCTTCATACTCTGCCATCTTGGCCCATCTCAACCCACCGGTTTTAAAATCTTGGAAGGTATGGAACACTCGCATCCAGCACTGCTAGGCATTTTTGCCTCAAAACTTGAACGTTGGTACAATTCTCAAGGCAACAAGGTTGGCTTTGGAGCAAAACTTTCCTTATCCCAATTCAAAAGCATCTTCTTCCTGGCCTTGGAATTAAACATACAGATTTGTTTTTTGGGGCTATGCCATTACTGGCTGCATCTGCTGCTTTTAAAAGTTCTGGGAAAAGTATCATGCTAGGTGGCATATTCTATCACCAAAATGTGAATCAATTTAGCGGACTGCTTTCCAGAACTATACTGGCACATGAAGGGTGAAGAGGAATTTCCACTTCTAGGTTTAACTTATTTCACTTAAAATTTCTAAAGACCCTAAGAATTAAGGTAAGACTAACTCTGGCATATTAAAACTAAGAGAAATCTTTGGATCATCTAATCCAAACTTTTTTAAACAAAGGCCCAGGATAAAGCAATTCATTGGCAACCACACAGCTAATTAATCCACTTGGCAAATTGTCATCTTGCCCCATAAAATCTATTCTGATCTTTTCTAACTGGCTTCACTGGGGAAAAATGTAACTTTTTAAGCCTTCTCAGGAAGAGGCTAATTTATATTTTAAACCATTTGAAAAGTGAGAAAATGAGGAAATTTTCATGTAATTTAGCAATTTGCTACATTGCCCCTTCTTTATGGGAAATTGGCACTCTGAGTATAAAGAGAGGAGAAAATATCTGTCCTGTTTTCCCTATAACCTTGTTTGGAGCTAAACATCCCCTCAAGGTCAAATTATCTCCCTCCATGAACAAATGCATTCATGCTTTGGGGATCCAAAGAGTAACAGGTCCTTTCTTTTGAGAAGCCCATGGTCTAGACAGGAGACCAGTTGTGTTCGTAAACAATATTATAATTCGTATGGTAGGTAAGAAAGATCTTGCCCAGAGCAGGGGGGACATTTGTTGGAACAATCACTCAAGGTTTCAGTGTTACATTCAATCTGGGCTGTCAAAGGCTCCCAAGGGCAGCAGAGGGGAGATGATTTTTGGAGCAGATAGCAAGTGCTAAGGCATAGAGAGAGAGGACAAACCTCTGTATGTTTAGGGAACAAATAATTAGATGTGACAGACACTTAGAATGCTTGGGAGAACATGGCAAGAGATGAATTGGGAGGAAAACATGACTTTGAAAAATTCAAAGGGACCTGTATCTTTTCTTTTCTTTTTTTTTTTTTTTTTTTTGCGGTATGCGGGCCTCTCACTGTCGTGGCCTCTCCCGCCGCGGAGCACAGGCTCCGGACGCGCAGGCTCAGCAGCCACGGCTCACGGGCCTAGCTGCTCCGCAGCACGTGGGATCTTCCCGGACCGGGGCACGAACCCGCGTCCCCTGTATCGGCAGGCGGACTCTCAACCACTGCGCCACCAGGGAAGCCCCTTTCTTTAATTCTTATACAACCTATTTAACTCCTTACAGCCCTGCGATGAAGGCTCTATAATTACGTACTCCCATCCAACAAATGAAAAGCAGAAGGAAGCTCAGTAACCAGCTTAAAGTCGCAGCTCATAAGGATCAAACATGAGCAATTTGGCTCAAAAGGCTCACGCATCATGACTCCACTAGTCAGAGCGGAGAATGGGGCTGTGGGAGAAGTAGAGGGAAAGATATAAATTAACGTGCCGCTTCGAGTCTAAGGCAGTGTTTCCCAGACTTACCATTCACTTCCTACCTTTACACAACTTTTGCCATTTGAGAACCACTTTTAATGTTTTTTTAAACCAACTCATCTCTTTAAACTTAAAATTTACAGGGAAACCTGAGGATAACAACAGAATACCCTAACAGGTATAAAAGTTAGGATGGTTCATGGCCCCAGAAACAAAAAGCTGTACCCAGAGTTGGATGGTAGAGAAGACGGGACATGTCAAAGCAGGGCAGGCAACAGTAGTCTGGAGCAGGGCCCAAAGGGCGGACAAGCAGCAAGAAGGTAGTTACTGAGAAGGCCTTAAACAAGATGGCAGCTTCAGCGAAGGGAGGAAAATCTGAACCAGGGTAGTGAGTCTGAGGTACTTACATGGATAGCGGGGTGAGGGGTTTGTGGCAGAGTGAGGCTGAGACTAAAGAAAGGAGCCCTGGGGCCTGAAAGGAGGAGAAGTCCAAGAAGCAAGCAGAGGGGTGAAGCATGACTGATGGGGAGACCCAGGCTGGGAGCCAAGAATAGTGCTGGGCTATTTTAGCCGTGAAAGAGGACTGCGGGGTGGGGAAAGGAGGGGTTGTTTAGGGGGTAAGTTAAAAATTCCAGAGGTGAGAGCAGAGGGTAGGTGGAGCTGAGGAAGGACTGCAGCAGCATGACTTGGGGCACAAGATATTGGGGCAGAATTGGCTTGGGCACCCAGCCCCACCAAGTTATATTAGCTTTGGCTGTTCACAGAACAGCGCATCGTGATTTTCAGTGTCTGAAAGAAAATCAATGGAAAAAGTTGGCAGTACTTGACATGTACTTGCATATTATATTTTGAAGGTAGCCCCTGAGCCTGGATCCTGAACACAGCTTCCCACACATGAGACGAACCTGTTACCCATCTACCACCAGAAATCAGCTCTAAATCTCCAGTGGTAGGCACCACCTTCTGGGAAACACTTGTGTGGGCAAAACATGATAAAAGCCTGAGGAACGCGATACTTGGAGGAAACTGCCAAGTTTCTAGAAGAACACTTGGGTTATCATCATTATTCTTTTCATCTTTTTACCCTCCATGGTGCCTAGGCATGAAACTTCGTATATAACATGCACTCAAATATTTAGTTACAATATTGTGAGTGGTTGAAAAGACGTAAGTAAAGATGAGTCTTCTGAGGCACAATGGAGTAGTAGTAAGGATCCCATTCATGAACTAAAAGGGCAAAGGGAGGATATCAGACGAGGTCTGGCAGAATGTTTTCCCTCACAAGAAGGGATGATTTTTCAGATAGCTGATAGGCCATCCTAGCTCACTGGTAACTAGAAAGGCCTTGATGCTTCAGATAATGCAGGAGAGTGAGAAGAAAGAAAATTACAGATACTGTAGACAGAGCTTAATGTTTCAAGAGCCACTCCAGATCATAGGCCCTTTCCCACTGCCTACAAAATCACTTATGTCTGAGCAAAATATGTTCCCCTGTAAAGGAACTTTAGAAATTGTGGCCAACAGATCCTAAGGAGACCCCAGTGATTCTCACTTTCTGGCATTCACACCCTTGTATCCTACCTCTTACGTGTGGGTGGGACCTGTGACTTGCTTTTAACCAAAACAATATGGCAAATGTCATAGAAGTCATTTCTGTGATCATGTTATGATTATGTTTTATGAGACTCCATTTTGCTAGCAGAGTCTCTCTCTTTCTCCCGTTAGCCTTAGAGAAGCAATCAGCCAGGCTGTGAGCTGTCTATGGAGAGGGCCAAGTAACAGGGAATGGTGGGCAGCCTCTAGTCGCTGAGGGTGGCCAACGGCCGCAGCCGGCAAGAATCTGAAGCCCTCAAACCTAAAGTTACAAGGAAAGAAATTATGCCAACAACCTGAAAAGAGTTTGGAAGCAGAATCTACCCCCAGTCCAGCCTCCAGATGAGACCACAGCCCAAGCCAACACATGGATTACAGATTTGTGAGACCAAGGGCAGAGGACCCATCTACGCTGTGCTCAGACTCTTGATCCACAGAAACTGTGGGATAAATAATACGTGTGTGCTGTTTCAAGCTGCTAAATTTACAGTAATTTATTATATCACATAGAAAACAAATCTTAATATAAAAAAGTAAAAAAAAAAAAGTGAAAGGAATATTGAATTATTGGCCACTTGGGATGTTTATTAATGAAGATCAAGCATCCAAAGATCAGTCCTCAATGCTCATTTCCATGATTTTAAGAGTCGGTCCTTCCATGTCCTGATTACCATCTTTGACACTGCATAACTGAACAGATGGGGTGAGTGCTGTGCTAAAACAACACAATTCATTTGAAGTCTCAACTTTTTCATTGTCACTGTCTCCTTCAATGACATTCACAGAAGTTTCTTGGTCTAGTAAACTGTCTGACATACTTACATTTTTTTCATCCCAAACTGAAGTTCCAAGATTCGTTTCATCATTTACCTGTTGAATTATAACCCCTTCTGAATTCTTTGATTTATAGACAGGCAGGAAAAATTCATTTGGTGAAGAGACTATCTTGTTTTCATCCTTTGGAACAGACAATAACGCAGTCAAAGCCTTTTGGTATTCTTGACGTTCCTGTTGAATGGCTAAATCTTGTTCATTTTTATATTCATTTTGTTCTGAATTCTTAGCCTTTTCAAAATCAAGTAAACGCAACATACCAACATCATCTAGCATTACTGAGTTTTCCTCAGACATGCAGCCTAAGTCCACCTTTAGGATATGTAGCAGGTGGCGCATTTTTTCCTGGAATAAAAAAAAAAAACAAGAATAATAATATTAATTAAGCTAGTCAAATTGAATTACTTTTGTCTGCAGTGCTGCTAACCTCAGCAGGATTCATACTTCTGCCACATTCTGCCCGCACCCCTCACCCCCAGAGTACACAAAAAAGCACAAGGGAAAAAAAGTGCTTGCTTTTAATGCATTGTTTGAGAGTATGGTAAAACTTTAAAATTCCTTCTATATTAGAAATTTTCTAATGAAGTTCTAAAGACAACAAACCTCCTCCAAATGATGTTTATTTTGTTTTATATGTCTCTCAAACAGTCGTTCTAGAAACCTACAAATGATAAATAAAAATGTTAATGTCTCAAAATCAGAAAATCAACTAAATATAAAATAGCCATACAATAAATAAACTACTAAAGGTTGGAAAATATGTTTTAGATTACCCTTTTTCTTTCCAAAGATAAACACTAATCCTTCCCTGTTCTGTCAAGTTCTCCAATTTGGAAGCTAGTATGGCTTCCACTATGTTTTAGTTATGTAACAGAGGCCAATGTTTCTTCTAAAAAGACTGCATGCTACTTACATTTCTGTTAATAAAATATCTTCATTGCAGTTCCCCCCCCCACACACACACACTAAAAAGTTCTTTATCTTTTTTCTCTCACACACATACACAAACGTCAAAAGCCTTCCACCTTCTTTCTCTTTCACATACACACCGCCCCCCCCAAAAGCAAACCCCTAAAGAAAATTCTTTACAAAGAATTTTGTAAAGAGTTACCTTACAATGCTTCCAAATTGTACTTGAAAAAAATTCCACTCATAGTAAATTCACATAAAAACCTAAAGTTATCACTTATTAAGCACCACTAAGTGTTAGACATTTGTGCTGGACACATAATAATCATTATACCTCTCTAATCATGACCAATACTGGGAGACAAAGGTATTATAAAACCCATTTTAAAAGATGAGAAAACGACATCTCTAAGATGATGGTTTCCTCTCCCCTAAGGTCACAAGCAATTAAGAGAATTAAACGCAGATATGTCTGGCTCCAGACACATTCTTTCAACTACACCATGCTTGTCTAGCTATCACAGGAGTATATCAACTGGTTTCATTTTACCATTTGTTACTCTCAGTGAAGTTATGAGCCAATCTTAGATTTAGTTTTTCTGAATTATTTGAAATGTTTAAAAAAGTCCAAGAAATCTGTATTCTGTATTTTACAACTATCATTAATGTTGGACCATTCACTTCTGGGCACTGTTCTATGCATATATATTTCTTTACCAAAGTTGGGATTAAACAATACATACTGTTTTGATACCTATATTGTTTTTTCTAATCAACTATATATTTTGAACATCTTTATGCATCAATAAATTCACTTCTACAACATCATTTAAAATCTCTGAACAGAACTTATTATTCTATTCTACAATTTATTCAGCTGAACCTTTACTATTCAACATATAGGTTGATTCCATTTTTTGGTGCTATGATAAAAATTGCCATAATAAACAGGCTTATAATCTAAAAGAAAAATGTGAGTTTTTTAAGCATAAATATACATTTTTCATGCCAACCATTTTTTGTTTTTGTTTTGGCTTCTAACCTTTGCTTTATTGTTTTTATTTACAGTTGGTATCAATGTTTTTGTTGTGGTGATGGTAAAAAGAACACATAAAATGTACCATCTTAACCAATTTTAAATCTACAGTTCAGTGGCATTATGTATATTCACACTGTTGTGAAACCGATCAATAGAACTTTTTCATCCTGGAAATCTAAAACTCTACACCCATTATGCAAACATTCCTTTTTAACATAAATGGGTAAATATAATTATTGTAAAAAAATTCAGGTCTTTTTGGTGTAGATTTTTATACTAATAATGAAAATGTTCGCTTTAAGAAACTTCATATAGAAATAGAAATATGTCTGCACTTCACATATTATTATGACAGGGAAAGCATGTAGCATATACATAATGGGGTCCTATGATACATATCATAAAGTTTTATCTAGATGAATTTCAGTTAAATAAATGTACAAGCTGGCTCAGGACCACACAGTTTCCTTAAGATGTACAATACTAATCTGGTTTTGCAAACTTCCCCTTTCACTCACAGTGTGCAAATGTAGCCTTTAATTTGTCCTCATGTCACTAGTAACAGTTGTAACAAAAAAAGCTTGCTTTTGATTCTCATGACAGTTTCAAATAGTAAAAAGAGATGATGGATTTTTGCAAAGAAGCAGCAAAATTTAGTTTACTAGTCTATTATAAACTAAGGGATATAATAGTATTTTTTTGGCTTGTTTCTTTGTAGACTGTGTGGGATTTTTACATGGGTGATAATGTCATCTGTGAATAAAGACAGTTTTATGGCTTTCGTTAAAATATGGATACCAGGGGCTTCCCTGGTGGCACAGTGGTTAAGAATCCTCCTGCCAATGCAGGAGACATGGGTTTGAGCCCTGGTCCGGGAAGATCCCACATGCTACGGAGCAACTAAGCCCATGCGCCGTAATTACTGAGCCTGTGCTCTAGAGCCTGTGAGCCACAACTACTGAGCCTGCATGCCACAACTACTGAGCCCACGTGCCACAACTACTGAAGCCCGTGTGCCTAGAGCCCGTGCTCCGCAACAAGAGAAGCCACCGCAATGAGAA
>RJWK010026230.1:0-27180 GCA_004363435.1 Platanista minor
TCTAAACATAACAATGTCTCAGGCATATGAAATCAATTTATAAAATAAAAGTTAAATTTTAATGTTTATTATAAGTAAAATATATTGCATCAGTAATGGAGGAGTATTTCAACTTTAAGTGGAAAGAAAATATAATGATCATCACCAGGTAACCAAAATGAGAAAAATAATAATATATAATTATTAATTCAAACAATATTTTGCTTATATCTTCTTCTAATAATAAAAGACAATCCTAAGATTTATCATCCTAAGAATTTATGCATTAATATTTGCCAGACATATAAGAATAATTGTGTAGCATAATTTTTAGGAATTTAAGAATTTTCAAATTTTAGGAAATTAAGAATTTTTCAAAAATAAAGATAAAACATTTTAGATTTCAATTTAGAACAATTATTGTAAAATATCTGATTTATTCTCATGATTTACTTTTGCTTTCTCCACACGTCACCATCAGACAGCCAACATTTGGTCCTGTCCAAAACATCCATGGAGATATTTGGTCTACACCAAAAGGTCTTCGTTGCCGAAAATCCGGCCTCTGTTCACTGGTGTCAAATAGAAATGGGGAGACAGATATTTGGAGGAATAGGAAATAATAGTTTTATTACTTTGCCAGGCAAAGGAGGCCACAGCAAGCTAATGCCCTCAAGACTGTGCCCCACTTCCTGGAAAATATGAAGGGGTCTTAGAGTTTCTGGGTGAAAAATAGGGCTGTAGATAAGGATCTGGGCTGATATAGTGTTTCATTCTTCTTTCCTCCTGGAGACATTGAGATCATTAGGCCTGGAGTCGGGTAGTTCTGGAACAGGTTCTGGTGGTCCTCGAGGTTACTGTTCATGACCTTCTTTCTGGAATGAAAAATGCTTACAAAGGAAAGGAGTGTTAGGGAGTGTTGTCTTGGAGAAGTAAACATCAGGTGCATAGTACAACTTTAACTACAGGGCCATCATTTTCGGAGTGCAATTAACCAAGAAAGAGAGGGGGCAAAATCTGTAGGAGGAGACTTGTTGAATGGGTGGAAAGAATAAGGCTAACAAAATGGGGGCACCTCAACTAATTTCTGCTACAGCATCCTTAGTATTGATCCTGTCCAAAACCATTTAACATGGACCAAATATGCTCATGGACATTTTAGATAGGACTAAATATTAAGGGCCTTTTGATATGGACCAAATGTTTTTTGGTCCAAATGTTTTATGGACATTTTGGCTAGGACCAAATGTACTGCAAGGATTGCAACCACCAGCATGATGAAAAAACCTGGGATTGTATAATGAATGATGTGGTGATCTGAGTTTTAATTCCTTTTCAAATATTGTGATATCTTGGCCAATATATTAATAATATATGTCTCCCTTACCTATTTTTAAATCCTTAGTTATTAACTGTTTTAAAAGATTTGGAATAATTTCACTCAATCTGCATAAAAACTTTAGTCAGTGGATGATAATTACCATTTTATAAATGAAAGCATTAAGTTTCAGAGAGTTTAAATAGCTTAGTCAGTGTTATTCCAGAAATAGAATAGGCAGAGTAAAAATGTCTTTGTTCTGTTATTCTCCTTAGGTATAGGACTTTTTCCCTATCAGCCTGTATACACCTTCATTTCAGCAATTAATCATTCACTTTTTTTTAAGAAAGAAGGAAGGAAGAAAAGGAAGAAAGTAGGGGATAAGAAAAGAAAAGAAACCATAACTCTCTGCCACTCTAACATTACATCTTCTCCCACATCAACTTCTTTAAAGAGTGCCATATTGCAGTTTATAAATTCAAATGACTAAAAAGGTCATTCGAGAATATTATGAGTGAAACATTTCAGTACTAATAGAGATAAAATTGAGAGTGCATGACCCTGATCAACCCTGTCAAATATTGTTTCAAGCAAATGTGGGCAGAGATTGATAAATATTCCAATTTTTCATAGGGAAGCATAAATCTAAGGTTTTATGCAAAATCTCTTAATTTTAAATAGTGAGTCAAAAAATTAAAACCAATTTATAATTTCCTATCTATGATCAGTACATTTACTTCCCTCAGATTATTCACTGCTTAACTCTCTGACATCTGGAGTACACCACCAACATTCCACAATAATGGAAGTTGGCAATGACTTACATATCATCTTCTCATACATTTTAATTCACATCTTAACTGATTGATCAGCAGTTTAGAACTGTCCTTACATATGTTTATTGAAAGATTACTTAATCACTAAAAAAAAGGATAATTATGTAACATGACAGAAGTGCTAGCTATCCCTACAATGGCAATCATTACAGTATATAAATGCATCAAATTAACATGTTGTACACCTTAAATTTATGCAATGTTATATGTCAAATGAACTTCAATAAAAATAAAAAAAATAAAGACTCCTTCACTTGGCTTTCCATCTATTGCTACTCTCCCCTGTCAAGCTCACCTGTCACCACATTTTGTTTATCATCTGTCATGCCAGTAAGTCCTAACCTTAAGCATTTAGCACAGATTCCTGGATGGCCCTTAAAGGAACAGTTGTTTATCTGCATATTCATGTACACAGGTGAGAGCTTAAGTGTTAATTTGACAGACATATACCTGGTAGTTAAGCTGCTTTTGTTTAACCTCAGTAAATGCCATTATACATTTTATAATACTTTATTTTTGTTTCACACCTTTATTGTTTAATTTTACCTTTAATTATATAATCATCTCTTTGGATAATGTATCCCTTACTAGACTGCAGTATCTGTGGGGACATTAATTTTGTCTTTTATCTTTATTGTGACATCTTAACATAAGCTTTGGGCATGACTTATTTTTGAGTAAGCAATTTTTTACCTCTCAGCTCCAAATTTACACTTCAATATATGCTCTGTCATATTAGGCGGAATGCCTCCTGTATGTATTTCTTCACAGTGAGAACGGTGTTGTGTTCTCAGTAGAGGGTGCTGGAAGGATACTGCAGGATGAAGGGGGCTCCTAGGTGGCTTCTGGCTGCTCATAGCAGTGGGCTCTGTGGGCATGAGAACATTCTGAGGTGCTCTACCCCTGACAGGAAGTCGCTCAGCAACATGAAAGCCCAGGTTTGACCCAGTGATAATCTTTCCACAGTCCTTTCTACACCCCACCCTTCCTGTCCACACAGGTGTGCTGATTCCCCACTGGCTCAACAGTGCCTCATTTTGCCGTTGGCCCTCTGCTTCTGCACACTCCCGCCTAGGTCCACTAAATGAGATTCCGCTGTGTGCTAGCTGTGCTGAGCATGGTTGCTTTCTGCTTGTCCAGTCATTATAGACTAGTCAGACCCAGATAAATCAGTGAAGTTCTCTGCTGTTCAGTGAGCTACAACTTCACTTTTTCCAGGAATCCTCTTGCAAAGAGGGAGATTCCAGGGAGTTTGATACGCTTAGCACACTTACCCAACAGGTACTGATTATCTATCTTTAACTTCTATAGGGGGTGACAAGGTCTGCATTGTACCAACAATCATAAAGTTGAAGGTTTCACAATCATATGAATGTGATTCAGATAATGAGCGGCCAAACTACATACATACTCAAATGTATATGCTCTCACTACACATATGCCCAAAGATATTTGTTTCAGCAATCCATGTAATAGTAAAAACTGGAAGAAAATCTAAATGTTGACCAATAGAAAAATAAATTATGGCATGTTGTTGGTAGACACTAGTTTTGGTTACCTAGCCAGTCCCAATAAACCACTCTTTTTGACATTTTACCATAGAAAATAAACAAACAATTCTGAAATGTTTTTTGTTTTGTTTTGTTTTGTTTTGTGTCTTGGAATGACCATGCAAATTATATCCTAGCCAGTGTGATTTGAAGAAGATCTGTTGTGAAGCTTCTGAGAAAGTTATTTCTCTACATATAAAGAGAACTAAGTGAAGGGGTTCTTACAACACATATATTTGCTGTTTAAGAATGAGGGCATGATGCAGTAAATTGCAACCACTACCTTCTAATTATGAGGTAAATCTAAGGATAAATGCTAAGAACCTCTGATGGAAAGAGGTGGGACTGGCTTCATTATTACATTATTTAGCTACAGACTTGCTACCTCCAAATCCTCATTATTTGAGAAATAATCACCATTTAAATTGAGGTTTGTTGAAAATTTCTAATAAGTAAAATTGAATGAATCCTCAACTTATTTCATATTTATTTGGTAGACTCTGAAACAACACAAAGATTATACCATATTCAAATGCATCAATGTCAATAAATCTTAAAGATAAAATATTGAGTAAGAAAGTACACTGTTATATATGTTAGAATTTAGTAATCAATAAAAAATTAAAAAGTACCTTACATCAGTCAGAATGACCATCATCAAAAAGGCTACAAATAATAAATGCCGGAGAAGGTGTGGGGAAAGGGAACCCTCCTACACTGTTGGTGGGAATGTAAATTAATACAACCACTATGGAGAACAGTATGGATGTTCCTTTAAAAGCTAAAAATAGAAATACCATATGATCCAGCAATTCCACTTTGGGTCATATATCCAGAGAAAACCATAATTGGAAAAGATACACGCATCCCAATGTTCATTGCAGCACTATTTACAATAGCCAAGACATGGAAGCAGCCTAAATGTCCATCAACAGAGAAATGGAGAAAAAAGATGTGGTACATATATACAATGGAATATTACTTAGCCATAAAAAATGAAATAATGCCATTTGCAGCAACATCGGTGGACAGAGATTGTCATACTGAGTGAAGTAAGTCGGACAAAGAAAATATCATATGATATCATTCATATGTATAATCTAATTAAAATTGATACAAGTGAACTTATTTCCAAAATAGAAATGCACTTACAGATATCAAAAGCAAACTTATGGATACTAAAGGGGAAATTTGAGGTGGGGAGAATAAATCAGGAGCTTGGGATTAACATACACACACTACTATGTATAAGATAGATAATCAACAAGGACCTACAGTATAGCCCAGGGAACTCTACTCAATATTCTGTGATAACTTATATAAGAAAATAATCTGGAAAAGAATGAATACTTGTATATGTATTACTGAATCACTTTGCTGTGCACCTGAAACAAATATGACATTGTAAATCAACTATAGGCCAATAAAATGTTTTTTAAAAAAATCACTGAAACAAAAGTTTTTATAGACTTCACTCTTCTAAAGTCAGCCATAATTTGGAAATCCATTAATTTCTTATAAAATACTTATAGAGAGTTAAATTTCAAAATTTCAAAGATCACCCCAGACTTAATTTTTCCGAGGAACTAAGAGATTACATTAGCTATTAAAGAACCAGAAAAGTTCTTCCTGGTTTACCAGTGTAGAAGAGTGCCATTGAAGAGCAAAAGTGCACTAATAATTATGTATTTCAAGGTATATATAGTATATGAAGTAATGAATCAAGTGGTAAAAATGAGAGTGTGGTGAGGGATATAAGATGATAACAAATATCATCTTTTTGTATTTTCTTTCTCTTTATATATTGTTTGTATAGATATGATATTATATAACCTGACTTTTATATATCATAAGTCAGACATACATTCAGCATTTAATTTATGTCAGAGACAAATGCTGCATGACATCACTAAATGTGGAATCTAAAATAGTTGAACTTATAGAAACACAGAGTAGAATGGTGATTATCAGGAGGTGTGTTGGTGGAGGACATGAAATGATTTTGATCAAGTTTCATTTAGGAAAAATGAGTAAGTTCTAGAGAGCTAATGTACAGCATGATGATTACAGTTAACAATATTGTATTGTATACATGAAATTTGTTAAGAGGTAAATCTTAAGTGTCCTCACACTTGTAAAAAAAGTAACAATATGAGGTGATGGATGTGTTAATTAGCTTAGTTGTGGTAATTTCACACTGTATATGTATCTAAAAACATCAGCTTATACACCTTAAACATATACAATTTAAATTTGTCTATTATACCTCAATAAAGCTAAAAAGAACAAAAGATGAAATGTCAGGACCTAAATATCTACACAAATAAGAGAAGAAATATAACAAAACCCTTTATGTATAAATGCCAATTAAGTAAGAAAATGGAATATAAGTAAAAATGGAACATAAGTGAAAGCAGAAAATATTGAAATGTTACTTCAATCAATCAATCAATCAGTCAATAAAAGTAGAAAAAAATACTAATGTATTGCTGTGCTAACCCAAGATCATGTCTCCATTGGACTCTTAGGAATATTTAATGATATTGCCAAAGAATTGCTTCAGCAATACTTGGAAAAAGCTGTGGTGATACTTTCAGCTTAATTAAGATGGAGCTAACTGAGTGCAAGGTATTAGAATTGCATAACTTTTTCATAGTTTTTGGTTGCACTTTCTATGTCAAGACTATAATCCTTAACATTATAAAAGTAGAAAAGTGGGAAATTTATAAATTGGGATATATTTTGTGCTTCATGCATTGCTAAAAGTGAGAAAGAACTTACTGCCTTATATTTACTATGTATTTACATAAGAAAATGTATCTCGTATTCCAATTCTTTGTAATAAATTAATGTGTGTGTGGATGTAGACATATATGTATGCACATACATTCAGGCATATTCACACATATATGCACAGACACACACACCTACACATATTGCATACATATACATCCTAGAAGAAAAAAAAAAAGAGACGTGAAATTAAGATTTATTGAGTCTTTACTAAATGCCAGATGACATACTAGATATTGTATACTATTTTAAATAATTATCACAATATTTATGTTACCATTTTATTCAATTTTACTGATAAAAAAACTGTAAAAGATAGTTTTATTAAGCACTACTGGAAGCATACCAAAGAACAGCAGAGGTTTACTTAAAGCAAGACTCATATTTCCTAAAGGTCATACTTCTACATATAATGTATTAGGTTGGCAAAATCCAGATATATTAGGGTGTTATGACAACTCTATGTTCAAATCATACTCATAACTTATTAATTTATTTCCTATACCTGCACATATTTCCGATCTTATTTTCTCATCTGAAAAATAGATTCTTTTTGTAATTTCACCTTTACTGGTAATTTTGATACATTCATTTCTGATCTTTTGTTTTCTACACATGTATAACTATGTATCATTATATAGTTGCAGTCATACTGTATACACAGTTTGTGTCCTGATTTTTCACTTAATTTTATACCATTTTCAATTATTTATTCACCTTCTCATTTTTTTAATTAATTTTTAATGGAGTATGGTTGCTTTAAAACATAGACTTTTAATATAGTCTTGTATGAGTGACTCCTAAAAAATTATTACTGGAGAAACCAAAAATACCTGAGCTATATATAAACATATTAAAATATTGTTTATGTACATGTCTTATTTTAACTTCTTTTTTTTTTTTTTTTTGACAGGAGAAGTGTGAGTTAACTTGCAGATGTCTGTTTAATCAATGTCCTATATGCTTGTCTTATGAATATATAGCTGGACATTTTATTTTGTACTTTGGTAAGATTTATTTATAATCATTCAATATGTATTAACTAAAGACCTTTCTTTTTGATTATAGGAATTACATAAAAATGTAAAGATAGAGTTTATTGATTAAACATAATGCGTATATTCATTGTTTTTTTCTTTAACTGATAGTAAGAAATTGAACAGTTTTAACTAAATAAAGACTCTTCCCATTTTTAACAGTTTTCAACTAAATGTTACATTTAGTTTATCTACAAAAGAGTTAACTTTCAAATACCCCAATATCTCACCTATAATCCATGCATAAGCACATTTGACATGATAGGAAAACAAGTATTTTCAAATGGATACAGATGCCAGTTGAACATGCCACAAGGTTATCTCTGGTAATAAATCTACTCTCCTTGTAGTAAAAGGATCAGAAAACTAAGTGGCATAAAGGTAAAATGTTGTCTGTGGAAGCCTTTGTTTGATCTAGGCAAATATAGCCTATTCTTTATTTATTTATTTATTTTTAATATAAAGCCTATTCTTGACAGCAGGTCAGAATACTTCAATCTGGAATCTCAAAAAGCTTTTATAATCCACTCTCATTTGTTTGTATAGATTTATGAAAGAAATGATGGGTGAAACCTAGTTGTACTCTGTCTGTAAAAAATAAACAAATCAAAGAAGAAGCAACTAAAATATTCCTACTGTCCGGCAATCAAATATAAATCATCCTATATTCAACGTCCATAATTATTTTGCTTCAAAGTGGTACAAATATATGTCTAACCAAACTATCAAAGATGTAGACATATAGAAGCCCAGTTTTAATCAAGGGCCCAAAACCAAACATCAAGCAAAAAAAAAAACAGAAAACAACAACAACAAAAAAACAATTAAAAGGTTAGTTTCAACTTCCAAAATATACATAAAGGGGGGAAAACCTAATTTAAATAGGCCATTCTTTTTCCTTTTTTAAGATTTCTTATTTATTTATTTATTTATTTATTTATTTATTTATTTATTTATTTATGGCTGTCTCTGATCTTAGTTGTTGCACACGAGATTTTCGTTGAGGCATGTGGGATCTTTCATTGCAGCATGCGGGATTCTCTCTACTTGTGTCATGTGGGTTTTCTCTTCTTTAGTTTTGGTGCACGGATTCCAGAGCACATGGACTCTGCAGTTTGTGGCACACAGGCTCTCTATTTGAAGTGCACAAGCTCAGTAGTTGTGGTGCATGGGCTTCTTTGCCCTGAGGCATGTGTGATATTAGTTCCCAGACCAGGGATCAAACCCATGTCCGCTACACTGGAAGGTGTATTCTTTACCACTGGGCCAACAGGGATATCCCAAATAGGCTATTCTTTCATAGAATAAATATAATGCTCTTGTTTTCTATAAAAGAAAAATAAAATGCTTATATATTACAACATTAATTGGTACATAAGAAGTATCCATATCTAAGGCAGGTTAGAGACTGAATTACAGAGGAAATACATGACTGAAGGAAACCAAAAAGTGCTAAAATAGTAAACAATATTGAAGATCAAAGTGAGAATATCCTTGTCATGTTGGAAAACAAGTGATATATTGGAGATAATTACATTGTAGATTCAATAAATTTGGAAAATAACATCATATGAAGATCTGATTGAATTAGATTGTAGAATTTAGCACAATTTGGAGATTTCTAAGATCCATTCCAGGAGATGGTGTTGCAAGCAAACCCAATAGAAAAAAAAAAATTAATCCTACACATCATTCATTCTCATGAATTCATAGTTTTTCATGTATCTTTTTGCCATACTGCGTCAGTCTTTTTGTTTCTTACCTTTCCTTTTGTCCTTAGTGTCTAGCAAAGATTCAGGTCTATTACAAAGTATTCCTTAGGGGGAATAAGTTGTACCTTTCTTGCTGGTATCATACTGCTTATTACTGAATTTATATTATTTGTCCTTATTCTGATGATCAGCTTTATAAAGGATCAGTATGCATTTTTTTTTCATTTTTGTAAGCAGAAAATTGTTTGTTTTGGTGTCTCACATGTGAAGAAGAATGACAAAAATAGTAGAAATTTTAGGTGTTGGAAATTTTATCACTGACAAAACTAGATAAGAGTGAAACATTATGGAGGAGGGGGGAGAAAGGTTATGAATTGCTCAGTAATCAACCAAAAAGCATTTATAACTATTATCATTTGCTTAATAATCCAGGTGGTACTGCAGTGAAGGGAACATTTGAGTTGTGCTTCCAATCCTGAAGGCAATTTTAATTTAGTGATATGCCTTATACCAGGGCAATTGAAAGAATAAAATTATTCAACTGAGCTCTTACTATTTAAAGTTTTCAAAAACTGCACTTGGACACCATCACTTTTTTTTTTTTTTTTTTTTTTTTCGGTACTGGGGCCTCTCACTGTTGTGGCCTCTCCCGTTGCGGAGCACAGGCTCCGGACGCGCAAGCTCAGCGGCCATGGCTCACGGGCCCAGCCGCTCCACGGCATGTGGGATCTTTCCGGACTGGGGCACGAACACGCGTCCCCTGCATCGGCAGGTGCACTCTCAACCACTGCGCCACCAGGGAAGCCCCAACCATCACTTTTTTATACTAGCTTCCCAAAAAGTACTAGTCAATTCAGTATTTTAAATATCATCTCTATTCAGATAATTTCCAAACTATATCTACAATTTGAACTTCCCTTAATATCCCAGGACTGTATTTCCACATTTAATATATTTAATTTATTTAACAGATGCATTTATTAATCACCTTTTTACATGACCCTCTTTAAGCTCTGTGGCAATATCTTTCTCAGTTTTAACAGCTCTGTATCTTAGAGTAACCTTTGATTCTTGACCACTGAAATGTACAGTAGTTGGTCATCCCATCAGGCAATTATGGTCACTTAATTTATTTAATAAGCTCCCAAACAATTTTTATTTACAATTCTTGCTTCAAAAAAATTTTGTCAGTATTTTCTCTCCCTGAAGTTTTCAGATACTTTGTAGAAATTTAACCGCTCCTACTTTTCTACTCTCAGAATATATATCTGCAAAATGGTATTTGCTTATATGATTATTTGATTATGTTGAGCTTTGATTTAAAAAAAAAGTTTTCTTTTTACTTTTTATATCTGCTTGTCAACAATATAATTATTATTTAGTTTAGTGGGTAAAATGTATGGTGAGCTCTACATTTGATAACTTCATAGCAAAACATAAAAAGCTGTTATAAACTCTTACTTTTATTTCAGCTTTTTGTTTTCCTCACAGATGTTGCTTGTGGGTCTGAGATGATTGTTGTCTACACCATTTACCTATCCCAAGAATTATTGCAAAAACTGTACATTTATCTTTACCTCTACTTCCCATTTTACTACCACCTCCCTTTTCCTTCTTTTTCTAATTATCTTCAACAACTCACAGACTTCAGTACTGAAATCAATACGGCTGAAGAATATTGAGACATAAATGACTGTAAGTGCATTTTAAGGTAAGATAAATATTTTCTTGGGTGAGGATCTCTGGATTACATTGCTAGAATTTACTTCACTTTATAGAATAGGTGAATTATTAAGATAATGAGTGCTTCAGTGATTCCCTCCTCCAGTGAATCAACTATTGGAATAAATAAATTCTCCCTTTTCCCTCATAGATCCAGGGAGTCATGTTCTGATTAACCCAGTATGGAATTGTAACTTTTGTGTTCTATGACATTTGGTAGGAACAGGGAGTGGGGTGGATTATCTCAGAGGCTGGGCAAATTAGAGAGGAAACAGATTAGTGGTGTTTTAGAGCCAAGAGTGGGGGTGGGAAGAAATAGTGAAAGGTGAGATGATGATAATGTTCTAAAATTGACTGTGGTGATGCCTGTACATATCTGTGGATGTACTAAAAGCCATTGAGCTATACATTTTAGATGGGGAAATTGTATGGTGTGGATTTTGTGTCTGTGAAGTTGTTTTTTAAAAATAATTGGAAATAAACAGTAGAAGAGGAAAGAGTTAGGATAATATGAGCTATCTGGAAATAAATGTGGAAATAGAGTTCATTGTGTTGACATTGTATTACACAATTTATCTGCTCATATATGTTTTACATATAGTGGCATTTTCTATTAAGATAATTATATGAAAACAAAGTTACAGTAACTAATGTCTAAAAGTTACTTATACTAAAATGTTATAAAATGTTATTAATATACAATCATAGAACATATGGTTCACCTGATTTCATTACAAATGCTGGAGAACAACTACTATACTAGATTATTAGTATTCCAATGTGGCTGTATATAAAAAATAATCTCAAGAACTAGCTATGTCAGATATGTGGATTAAGAATATCTAGGGTACTATCAGGAAGATGTGTGTAGTTTTATTAATATTCTTTTATGATCTTCATTCCATAGCCAGCTAGTAACTATTTCACAGATTAGAATTTGGTAATTACTGGGATAAATGTTTACCATGATTCACATTAAGGTAACTACTGAATTTTCAAACAACGTACTTAGAAGGAAAAAGTAATTCTAAGGCATGTTTTAAGGAAATGTCACAGCATTCAAAGTTATACCATGGGGCAAACACAAAGGAGTACATAGATTATACAAGATTTATCTTTGACATAGGAATAAGTGGTAGATGGCTAGGGAAATATTAGCAATATATTTATTCAGGACTTTTGGTAACCTCATGTGATATCTGAGAGAATATAAGATGATTGGTGGAAGGTCAAAATTAATTTTATAGGGACTTTCTTCTGGATCTTCATAAAATTGTTTACCAATCCTTGGAACTTCACAATTTATTGTTAGACAACTCGCAATGCATTTTCTACAATGAATCCTACCTTGAGTATATCAGTTCTTCTTTTCCAGCACACTATTTTTTCTGTTCCACAGAAAAATTAATTTCAAATATAAGATTCTCAACAGCATACAAAAAAATGAAAGTTACACATTTTATATTTCTTACCACACTGTATATTATAATTTAATGGTTTAGAAAAGTAAAGGAAGTAAGAAGTTATCACCTGAAAGAGTCATGGGGTGACCATCAAGATGGCAGAAGAATAGGAGGTGGAGATCACCTTTCTCCTCACAAATACATCAAAAATACATCTACATGTGGGACAACTCCTGTAGAACACCTACTGAATGCTGGCAGAAGACGTTATGCTCCACAAAAGAAGGCAGAGCACTGCCTAAACGAGCTCCAGTGACAGGTGTGAGCTGCAGCTATCAGCCTGGAAACTAGTGATGGGAATGAAATGCTAAAGATGCTGCTGCAGCCACCAAGAATCCTGTGTGCAAGCACAGGTCACTACCCACATGCCACCCCCCACCCCCACCCCAGGAGCCCATGCAGTCCACCACTGCCAGGGTCCCATGATGCAGGGACAACTTCCCTGGGAGAACACACAGAACACCTCAGGCTGTTGCAATGTCATGCTGTTCTCTGGGGCCACATGCTCACCCCGTATTTCAATTATAACTATGGTACCCTTCCCTCCACACGGCCTGAGTGACCTAGAGCACCCTAATTAGCTGCTGCTTAAACCCTGTCCTCTCTGGGTGGAAACAGCAGCCTGAGGGAAATCTGCATGCCAAGGTGGGGCCAAAACTGAAGCTGAACCCCAGAAGCTGTGCGAACAAAGAAGAGAAAGAGAAATTTATCAATGCAGCATCAGGTGCAGTGGATTAAATCTCCACAATCAACTTGAGGTACCTGCATCTGTAGAATACCTGAATAGACAATGAATCAACCCAAAATTGAGGAAGTGGACTTTGGAAGCAACTGTAGACTTGAGATTTGCTGTTTGTGACAGACCTGTTTCTGATTTTTATGTTTATCTTAGTATAGGTTTAATGTTTGTTATCACTGGTGAATTTGTTATTTGGTTGCCTTCTTCTTTTATTATTACTTTTTTTAATTTTTTTCTATTTTACTTTTTTATTTTATTTTATTTTATTACTATCATTTTTCATCTTTCTTTATTCTCCCTTTTCTTCTGAGCCATGTGGCTGACAGGGTCTTGGTGCTCTGACCAGGTGTCAGGCTTGAGCCTCCAATTTGGGAGACCTGAGTTCAGGACATAGGTCAAACAGAGATCTCCCAGCTCCTTGTAATATCAATTGGTGACAGCTCTCCCACAGACCTACATCTCAAAGCTATGACCCAGATAAACCTAACAGAAAGAGAACTACAGAGCTGGACGTGCCAGGCCAAACAACTAGCAAGACAGGAATATGACACCACCCATTAGCAGAAAGGCTGACTAAAATCATACTAAGTTCAGAGACACCCCGAAACAAACAACCAGACAGAGCCCTGCTGACCAGAAAGACAAGATCCAGCCCTACCCACCCGAACACAGTACCCTCCACCAGGATGCCTACACAAGCCACTGAAACAACCACACCCACTAGGGGAAGACACCAAAAACAATGGGAACTATGAACCTGAAGTCTGCTAAAGGAGACCCCAAACACAGTAAGTTAAACAAAATGAGAAGACAGAGAAATACACAGCAGATGAAGGAGCAAGATAAAAACCCACCAAACCAAACAAATGAAGAGGCAATAGGCAGTCTACCTGAAAAAGAATTCAGAGTACTGATAGTAAAGATGATACAAAATCTTGGAAAAAGAATCGAGAAAATAAAAGAAACGTTTAACAAGGGCATAGAAGAACTAAAGAGCAAATAAAGAATGATAAACAACACAATAAATGAAATTAAAAATTCTCTAGAAGGAATCAATAACAGAATAACTGAGGCAAAGAAAGGATAAGTGACCTGGAAGATAAAAGAGTGGAAATAACTACAAAAGCACAGAATAAAGAAAAAAGAATAAAGAGAATTGAGGACAGTCTGAGAGACTTCTGAGACAATATTAAATGCATGAACATTTGAATTATAGGGGTCCCAGAAGAAGAAGACAAATAGAAAGAGTCTGAGAAAATATTTGAAGAGATTACAGTTGAAAACTTCCCTAATATGGGAAAAGAAATAGTCAATCAACATCAGGAAGTGCAGAGAGTCCCATACAGGATAAGTTCAAGGAAAAACACACCAAGACACATATTAATCAAACTATCAAAAACTAAATACAAAGAAAAAATATTAAAAGCAGCAAGGGAAAATCAACAAGTAACATACAAGGGGATCTCCATAATGTTAACAGCTGATCTTTCAGCAGAAACTCTGCAAGCCAGAAGGGAGTGGCAGGACACATTTAAAGTGATGAAAGGGAAAAGCCTACAACCAAGATTACTTTACCCAGCAAGAATCTCATTCACATTAAAAGTAGAAACTAAAACCTTAAAGACAAGCAAAAGCTAAAAGAAATCAGCACCACCAAACCAGCATTACAATAAATGCTAAAGGAACTTCTCTAGGCAGGAAACACAAGAAAAGGAAAAGACCTATAAAAACAAACCCAAAACAATTAAGAAAATGGTAATAGGAACATACATATCTATAATTACCTTAAATGTGATTGGATTAAATGCTCCAACCAAAAGACACAGGTTTACTGAATGGATACAAAAACAAGACCCATATATATGCTGTCTACAAGAAACCCACTTCAGACTTAGTGACACACACATACTGAAAGTGAGAAGATGGAAAAAGATAGTCCATGCAAATGGAAATCAAAACAAAACTGCAGTAGCAATTCTCATATCAGACAAAAGAGACTTTAAAATAAAGACTGTTACAAGAGACAAAGAAGGACACTACATAATGATCAAGGGATCAATCCAAGAAGAATATATAACAATTATAAATACTTACGCACTCAACATAGGAGCACCTCTATACATAAGGCAAATGTTAACAGCCATAAAAGGGGAAATGAAGTAAAACAATAATAGCAGGGTACTTTAGGGGCTTCCCTGGTGGTGTAGTGGTTGAGAGTCCACCTGCTGATGCAGGGAACACGGGTTTGTGCCCTGGTCCAGGAAGATTCCACATGTCGTGGAGTGGCTGGGCCCATGAGCCATGGTCGCTGGGCCTGCGCGTCCAGAGCCTGTGCTCCACAGCAGGAGAGGCCACAACAGTGAGAGGCCCACGTACCGCAAAAATAAATAAATAAATAAATAAATAAATAAATAAATAAATAAATGAACTAGCAGGGTACTTTAACACCCACTTTCAGTAATGGACAGATTATCCAAAATAAAAATAAATAAGGAAACACAAGCTTTAAATGACACATTAAACAAGATAGACTTAATTGATATTTATAGGACATTCCATCCAAAAAAAACAAATTACACTTTCTTCTCAAGTGCTCATGGAAAATTCTCTAGGATAGATTTCTCTTGAGTCACAAATCAAACCTTGGTAAATTTAAGAAAATTGAAATGGTATCAAGTATCTTTTCCAATCAGAACACTAAGAATAGATATCAATTACAGGGAAAAAAGCTAAAAAATACAAACACATAGAGACTAAACAATACATTACTAAAGAACCAAGAGCTCACTGAAGAAATCAAAGAGGAAATCAAAAAATACCTAGAGGGCTTCCCTGGTGGCGCAGTGGTTGAGAGTCTGCCTGCCGATGCAGGGGACAAGGGTTCGTGCCCTGGTCTGGGAAGATTCCACATGTCGCGGAGTGGCTGGGCCCATGAGCCATGGCCACTGGGCTTGTGCCTCCGGAGCCTGTGCTCCACAATGGGAGAGGCCACAACAGTGAGAGGCCCACATACCGCAAAAAAACAAAAACAAAAAAAACAATAAAACAAAAAAAAAAACAAACCTAGAAACCAACAATGAATAAACGATGATCAAAAACCTATGGGATACAGCAAAAGCAGTTTTAAGAAGGTCATTTATAGCATTACAATCCTAAACCACCTAACCTTACACCTAAAGCAATTTGAGAAAGAAGAACAAAAAAACCCTCAGAGTTAGCAGAAGGAAAGAAATAATAAAGACCAGATCAGAAATAAATAAAAAATAAATGAAGGAAACAATAGCCAAGATCAATAAAATTAAAAGCTGGTTCTTTGAGAAGATAAACAAAATTGATAAACAACTAGCCAGACTCATCAAGAAAAAAAGGGAGAAGACTCAAATCAACAGAATTAGAAATGAAAAAGGAGAAGTAACAACTGACCCTGAAGAAATACAAAGAATCATGAGGGATTATTATAAGCAACTATATGCCAATACTATGTACAACCTGGAAGAAATGGACAAATTCTTAGAAAAGCACAATCTTCCAAGACTGAAACAGGAAGAAATAGAAAATTTAACAGACCAGTCACAAGCACTGAAATTGTGATTAAAAATCTTCCAACAAACAAAAGGCTGGGACTAGATGGCTTCACAGGTGAATTCTACCAAACGTTTACCAAAGAGTTAACACCTATCCTTCTCAAACTCTTCCAAAATATAACAGAGAGAGGAACACTTCAAAACACATTCTATGCAGCCACCATCACCCTGTACTAAAACCAGACAAAGATGTCAGAAAAAAAGAAAATTACAGGCCAATATCACTGATGGACATACATGAAAAAAATGCTCAACAAAATACTAGCAAACAGGATCCAACAGCACGTTAAAAGGATCATGCAACATGATCAAGTGGGGTTTATCCCAGGAATGCAAGGTTTCTTCAATATATGCAAATCAATCAATGTGATATACCATATTAACAAACTGAAGGATAAAAACCATATGATAATCTCAATAGAGGCAGAAAAAGCTTTCAACAAAATTCAACACCAATTTATGAAAAACGTCTCCAGAATGTAGGCATAGAGGAAACTTACATCAACTTAATAAGGGCTATATATGACAAACCCATAGCCAACATCATTATCAATGATGAAAAACTGAAACCATTTCCTCCATAATCAGGAATAAGAGAAAGATGCCCACCCTCACCACTATTGTTCAACATAGTTTTGGAAGTTTTAGCCACAGCAGTCAGAGACGAAAAAGAAATAAAAGGAATCCAAATTGGAAAAGAAGAAGTAAAGCTGTCACTGTTTGCAGATAACATGATACAATACATAGAGAATCCCAAAGATGCTATCACAAAACTAGTAGAGCTAATCAATGAATTTGGTAAAGTAGCAGGATACAATATTAATGCACAGAAATCCCTTGCATCCCTATACACTAGTGATGAGAAATATGAAAGAGAAATTAAGAAAACACTCCCATTCACCATTGCAACAAAAAGAATAAAATGCCCAGGACTAAACCTACCTAAGGAGACAAAAGTCCTGTATGCATAAAACTATAAGACACTGATGAAAGAAATGAAAGGAGATACAAACAGATGAAGAGATATACCATGTTCTTGGATTGGAAGAATCAAAATTGTGAAAATGAATATACTACCCAAAGCAATCTACAGAATCTGTGCAACTCCTAACAAACTACCAATGGCATTTTTCATAGAACTAGAACAAAAAATTTCACAATTTGTATGGAAACACAAAAGATCCCGAATAACCAAAGTAATCTTGAGAAAGAAAAATGGTGCTGAAGGAATCAGGCTCCCTGACTTCATACTATACTACAAAGCTACTATACTACATACTATACTACAAAGTAATCAAGACAGTATGATACTGGCACAAAAACAGAAATATTGATCAATGAAACAGGATTGAAAGCCCAGAGATAAACCCACGTACATATGGTCACCTGAATTTTGTTAAAGGAGGCACGAATATACAATGGAAAATACAGCCTCTTCAATAAGTGGTGTTGGGAAAAGTGAACAGCTAAATATAAAAGAATGAAATTAGAACACTTCCTAACACCATACACAAAAATACACTCAAAATAGATTAATGACCTAAATGTAAGGCAAGACACTATAACATTCTTAGAGGAAAACACAGGCAGAACTCTATGACATAAATCACAGCATTATCCTTTTTGATAATCCACCTCCTAGAGAAAGGGAAATAAAAACAAAACGAAACAAATGGGACCTAATGAAACTTAAACACTTTTGCACAGTAAAGGATCCATAAACAATAGGAAAAGACAACCCTCACAATGGGAGAAAATATTTGCAAATGAAGCAACTGACAAAGGATTAATCTCCAAACTATACAAGCAGCTCATGCAGCTCAGTATCAACAAAACAAACAACTCAATCCAAAAATGGGTAGAAGATCTAAATAGACATTTCTCTAAAGAAGATATATAGATTGCCAACAAACACATTAAAGGATGTCCAGCACCACTAATCATTAGAGAAATGTCAATTGAAACTAAAATAAAGTGTCACCTCACACCATTCAGAATGGCCAACATCAAAATATCTACAAACAATAAACGCCTGAGAGGCTGTGGAGAAAAGGGAACCCTGTTGCACTGTTGGTGGGAATGTAAATTGATACAGCCACTATGGAGAATAGTATGGAGGTTCCTTAAAAAAGTAAAAATAGAACTACCATATGACACAGCAATCCCACTACTGGGCATACACCCAGAGAAAACCATAATTCAAAAAGTGTCATGTACAACAATGTTCATTGCAGCAATACTTACAAGAGCCCGGACATGGAAGCAACCTAACTGTCCAACAACAGATGAATGGGTAAAGAAAACGTGGCACATGTATACAATGGAATATTACTCAGCCATAAAATACCCGAAATTGAGCTATTTGTAGTGAGGTGAAAAGACATAGAGTCTGTCATACCAAGTGAAGTAAGTCAGAAAGAGAAAAAAATATATCGTATGCTAACACAAATATATGGAATAAAAAAAAAGTAAGAATGGTTCTGTGAACCTAGGGTCAGGACAGGAATAAAGACACAGAGGTAGAGATTGGACTTGAGGACACGGGTAGAGGGCAGGGTAAGCTGAGATGAAGTGAGAGAGCAGCATTGGCATATATATATACTACCAAATGTAAAATAGACAGCTGGTGGGAAGAAGCTGTATCACACGGAGAGTTCATCTTGGTGCTTTTTTACCACTTAGAGTGGTGGAATAGGGAGGGTGGGAGGGAGAGGCAAGAGGGAGAGGGTATGGGGATATATGTATACATATAACTGATTCACTTTGCTATACAGCAGAAACTAACACAATATTGTAAAGCAATTATACTCCAATAAAGACTTTAAAAAAAAAAAAAAAGCGAGTCGGGAACTATCCCAAGAATACCTGAGAGGTGTGTGTGTTTGTGTGTTAACACACACCTATATATTCCATCCAAAATAAATTAATAGATTTAGATTTGCTTTTGCTGATGTAGAGAAGTATGCATATATATCTTGAAGATACTAATCATAGATGTTACCAAACACATGTACAGTGACTTATGTCATAAAGATCAACTCTGGTTTGCATAGCTTTCCATATTCTATCAGAAAACCTTATTTAGATGAATACTGAAATAGCTATGATAAATCATTGCTACATTGCTAAGAGGAACATACAGTGATACAAATAGCCTTTACAAATACAGCATAACCTCAGAGCTTTTTTATCCCCTGCAATAAGTAAGATTTAAGCAAATATTTTTGCAACATGAAATTTCGATTTTTCAATGAAAATTGTATTATCAGGTTTTCTCCATTAGAGGACTCTGCAGCCAGAAGAAATTAGTCTTTCACACTACTTGGAACATTTTGCCTAAGATCCAAAAGCCACATGTCAAAGCTGTAACAATTATAACGAGGAGAAAATTTTTCCAGACACTATAGACATTATTTATAACTTTATAAGTTTTTAAGGCCTAAAATTGAGAACTTGAACCAAGTGTTGTAATACAACACGAAAGTAAATTATAGTCGGTGCAGAGCAATTCAGAGTATTCTATTTATACCTTTATATTACATATCATAACTCTTGCTTGTAAATCATTACACTGTAGCTAGGAGAGGCATACGCAAGATTCAACTATTATTTGGACAGAGGAAGGGGTCTGCAATTGTAGCAAAATGAAAAACAGTGCAATTTTTATAAACATATGAGTTATATTTGTAATATTCCCCTTTGGAATGCTGAAAATTGCTACATTTTGAAAGTGAGGTTAGTTAGAGCTGAGAACTACTAGATTCCCTTGGTAAAAATGTGCCCTGTAGATAACTGAAGTTCCCACAAGGAGGTTAGAAAACATATTTTTGATAGTTCTCAGAAAGAATAAAAGTATTTACATGACCTAAATATGCAGTAACATTGTACTGTACAAGATAGAATATTGCTAATATGTTGCAATTACCTCTTTGTATTGCAAACTATAGAAAAGACACACATACACACATGGGAAGTATCTATAGATAATAAAAAATAGAAATATTACTAAAAAATAAAGCATTCCAATAATGTACAGTGTTCCACAGGGACTGCAGTTAGTCCATACAAAGGAAAGCCAATCCAGATGGACTATAAGGCACATACCTGAAGACTTGGTTCTTACTATGTCCATAGCTAAAACGGCATGCCTGTGAAGGAAAGGTTGTATCAGAGATTCATTATTAGCCTCTCTATTATAGATGAGGTAGGAACTCATAAATTTTCAGTTTCAAATTCAGATATTTCACTTATTGCATATCCCAAATTGATTAACAAATGCTTTGCTTCAGAGTATATATGCTGTGCCACACTCAATTCAGGCATTTCTGCTCTGTGATTGCTCTCATCCAAACAAACATTTCAGTGTTTAAGTTTTGAATAGATTTTGATATTTATGTTTATTACAAAGATTTATATTGGTAGTAATTTAACTTAAAAATATTCTGCTTTTTCCCCTCATGATTCTCAAGAATAAGTTGAGATTGCAAGTTAAGCTCTATAAAAAAGAAACAACAGGTCCAAAATGGAGCCATTTATGATAAACCCCACTAAGATTTACTACCTAACCTATTTTTAGTTTCATACTCTTCCAGAAGTAGAATTTAAATGAATTAGTTTGGAATTTCCTGATCTACACTAGTGAGTAATCAGCCTGATAAAACTCGCTGCTTTTCCCTAAGTGAAGTAGAATTTGCCTGAAATAATCCACTCTTTTAACTTCCATGTCCCACCCTCTTTTGCCTATAAAATTCTTCTATTCATACAGCTCCTTGGAGCACCCTTCTTTCTGTTAGATGGGATGCTGCTTAATTCATGAATCACAGAATAAAGCTAATTAGATTTTGAATTTATTCTATTGAATTTTTTTAATAAACAGCTATAAAACCTATTGTCTTTGTCATTTAGCTTTATGAATGAGGATTCTGTCATAATGCATAATCACAATACAATATGGAAATAAATTTGAAATAAGTTAGGTAAAGATTGCAAATTTCATCTTTGATTCACAATCCCATGTTTATCAAAGATAATTATTGTTTAAATGCAATATAAATATTATAAATATGAATTTTATTTAAAAAGATATATAAAATACCACCCATTTAGGGACATATTTCTCCATGAATATCATATATATATAGAAATATATGAATTTACTGTCAAGATAACAATGTAGGGGCTTCCCTGATGATCCAGTGGTTAAGAGTCTGCACTTCCACTGCAGCAGACAGAGGTTCAATCCCTGGTCTGGGAACTAAGAAACTAAGATCCTACATGCTGCATAGCTTGGCAAAAAAAAAAAAAAAAAAAAAAAGGATAACAATGTTACATATAAGGAAACATTCCTGAAGGTTAAAGTGTAGAGACATCACCCTCCTCAAAGTGATTCCAGAGTATAAAAATAAAGACCTTTCTTTCCTTTCAAGAAAGGCTTGTGTACATTGATAAGCAAAATTAGGATAAGGAAGTAAATAAAATAAAGATAAGATTAAAGTAAGTTAAGACCTTTCTCTCTCTTTCTCTCTCCATTTCAAGAGTGAATTATACTTAGGTCACTGGTAGTCCTAGATAAGATCAGTGTTGCATAATTTTGTGCCAGGTGTTACCCACTGCACACACAGGTAACACCTGGCTCTCACAAAATGCCTTCTGGATATTGGTAATCAGGGAATGACACAAGATTCAGAGTTTCTGACATAGAAATACCCTTTTCATATAGATTATAAATGAGGGGTTCCGTGTTGTGTTACTTAAGAAATATATATTCCACTAAGAGAAGGTTTACAAGCTATGACACAATGATGTCATCTTCATCTCATTACATCAAATTGTCTTCTAAACTTTAACAAATTATAGCCAAATGATACACATGTTCTAAAACATGTCCAATGAAACAATGCTTAAAATTTTCACAATTGATTTGTTGATTTTGATTGAAATATTAAAATATTTCCCTTATCTACAAGTGAAGTATTTCTTAAATTAAGGAGAATTCCCTTGTAACATTTTGAGATACATAAATGTTAAAATTCAATGTATTCTTCAATCATCATTTAACCTCTTCCTTTTGTCAAAATGCATGTATTTCTCTGATGTTTTCTCTTGAATGTTGTCTAATTTTTTTCCATTTTATTAAAGTGTGTTAAACATACAATAAAATCTATAGATTTTGACTATATTTAGATTTTTATTTTTATTTTATTTTATTTTTTTACTGTATACAGTTGTCTAACAACTTCTATGATCCAAATATGGAATAACTTGAAGTTTTATGGTTTCTGGTCTTACATTTAGGTCTGTGATCTATTTTGAGTTTATTTTGTGTATGGTGTTCTAATTTCATTCTTTTACATGTAGCTGTCCAGTTTTCCCAGCACTACTTATTGAAGAGACTGTCTTTTTGCCATTGTATATTCTTGCCTCTTTTGTCATAGATTAATTGACCATAAGTGTGTGGGTTTATTTTTGAGGTCTCTATTCTGTTCCACTGATCTGTGTCTCTGTTTTGTGCCAGTGCAATACTGGTATGATTACTGTAGCTCTGTAGTATAGTCTGAAGTCAGGAAGTATGATACCTCCAACTCTGTTCTTCTTTCTCAATATTGTTTTGGCTATTCAGGGTCTTTTTTTTTGTGTGTGTGTGTTTTCATACAAATTTTAAAGTTATTTTTTTCTAGTTCTGTGAAAAATTCCCTTGGTACTTTGATAGGAATTGCATTTAATTTTAATAGGGATTGGCTTGGGTAAGATGGTCATTTTAACAATGTTAATTCTTCCAGTTTGTGAACACAATATATCTTTCCATCTTTCTGTGTTGTCTTCAAGTTCTTTCATCAATATATCATAGTTTTCTGAATACAGGTCTTTTACCTGCTTAGGTAGGTTTATTCCTAATTATTTTATTATTATTGTGGGATTGTAAATGAAATTGTTACCTTAATTTCTCTGACAGTTCATTGTTAGTGTATAAAAATGCAACAGATTT
The DNA here is from genome assembly GCA_004363435.1 of Platanista minor. NCBI lineage: Eukaryota > Metazoa > Chordata > Mammalia > Artiodactyla > Platanistidae > Platanista > Platanista minor. Next base: position 23,719 of record RJWK010026230.1, read on the forward strand.
CTGTATATTAATTTTGTACCCTGCAACTTTATGAAATTCATTGTTGAACTCTAGTAGATTTCTGCTCACATCTTTAAGGTTTTCTACATGTAGTATCATCATCTGCTAACAGTGACAGTTTTACTTCTTCCTTTCCAATTTGGATCCCTTTTATTTATTTTTCTTATTGCTGTGACAAAGACTCCCAAAACCATATTGAATAAAAGTGGCAAGAGTTGATATCCTTGTCCTGTTCCTGATCTTAGAGGAAAGGTTTTCAGCTTTTCACTGTTGAGTATGATGTTAGCTGCAGGCTTGTCATATATAGCCTTTATTAGGTTGAGGTACATTATCTCTATGTCGACTTTCTGGAGAGTTTTTATCATAAATGGATATTAAATTTTGCCAAAAGCTTTTTCTGCATCTACTGAGATGGTTTTTATTGCTCAGTTTTTAATGTGGTGTATTGCATTGATTGATTTTGGGGTATTGAAAACTCCTTGCATCTCTGGGATAAATCCCATTTGATCATGGTATATGGTGTTTTTAATGTATTGTTGGATTTTGATTGTAAGTTTAGGTGGAACACTCTTTGACATAAATCATAGGAGTATTTTTTTGGCTCTCTCTCCTAAAGCAAATGAAGTAAAAGCAAAAATAAACAAATGGGACCTAATTAAACATAAAAGTTTTGTTCAGCAAGGGAAACCATCAACAAATTAAACAAGCAAAAATAACCTACTGAGTGGGAGAAAATAATTGCAGATGATATAACCAATAAAGTGTTACTATCCAAAATATACTAACAACACATATAACTCAACATCAAGAAAACACACATCTTGATTAAAACATAGGCAGAAGACCTGAACATACATTTTTCCAAAGAAGACATATAGATGGCAAACAGGCACATGAAAAGATGCTGAACATTATTAATCATCAGAGAAAAGCAAATTAAAACTACAAAGAGATATTATCTCACATCTATCAGAATAGCTGTCATCAAAAAGAACACAAATAACAAATGTTGGTGAGGATGTGGAGAAAAGAACACCCTTGTACATTGTTGGTGGGAATGTAAATTGGTGCAGCCTCTGAGGAAAACACTATGGAGGTTTCTCAGGAAACTAAAAACAGAACTACCCTATTATCCAGCAATTCCACTCTTAGGTATATACCTCAAAAAAAAATACTAATTTGAAAAGATACATGCACCTCAATGTTCATAGAAACATTATTTACAATTGTCAAGATATGGAAACATTCTAAGTGTCCATCAACAGATGAATGGATAAGTAGATTGTACAATATAACTCAGCCATAAAAAAGAATAACAGTTTGCTATTTGCAACAACATGGATGGACTTGAAGGCATTATACTAAATGAAATAAGTAGACAAAAAAGAATAAATACTGCAGCACTAATATGTGGAATCTAAAATAAAACTAAACAAACAAACAAAATATGGAACATCACCATCCTCCTAAAATGCACCTCCATGGCCCTGTATAGTCGTTCTGTTCCACTGCCTCTTAGCCCACAAAAATCACAGGTCTGCTTTCTCTCACTATCATTTTGCTTTTTCTGGATTTCATAAAAGATCAATTGTACCTTTTATAGTCTTTGGTTTTTACTATAGTCATTTGAAATTCATCCATGGTGATGTTTATGGTAATACTTTATTTCTTTATTTACTTTCAAGTATTTAATGATATGTTCATATTAAAATAGGCTTATCCATTCACCAGTTGATGGACATTTATGTTTCTTCCTAATTTTAGGAAGTAATATTAGGAACAATACTTCTATGAACATTAATGTGATATTCTTTGCCTGAACATATGTTCTCTTTCTTGTGGAAAATTACCTAGGAGTGGGATTGCAGGGTTGTATGGTAGGGGTATATTCAACTTTAAAATATACTGCCACATAGTTTTCCAAAGTAGGTGTACCAGTCTATTACCCAGCAGTATATGAGTTCTAGTTGCTACACATTCTTATCACGACTTAGCACTGGCATGCTATTTACCTTTATTCATCTAGTGTCTATGTAGTCATACGCCACTGTCTTTTAATTTTCATTTCCTAGGTGAAAAGTGAGCCTCTTTTCTTATGCTTTTTGTTCATTCTTTGGTGATTTGTCCGTTAAAATATATTGAATTTTTATTATTTTTTCTTATTAGTTTATTCATATTATTTCTAAGTTATCAATAGAATAGTTTTATCAAGTACAGTTGACCCTTGAAGAATGCAGGGATTAAGGACCCTGACTCTCCATGCAGTTGAAAATCCCATATAACTTTTGACTCTACCCACAACTTAATTATTAATAGCTTTTTGTTGACTGGAAGACTTACCAATAACATAAACAGGTGTTATGTTATATGCGCTAACACACATATATTTTGTATGGTATATGTATTATAAACTGTATTTGTACAATAAAATAAGCTAGAGAAAAGAAAATGTTATTAAGAAAAATCATATGGAAAAGAAAATACATTTACAATACTGTACTGTATTTGTCAATACAAAGTTTACTTTGTTTACAAGATGAATCATCTGTCACTACCTATATCAATTTTGTCTTGTATGATACAAAACACTGTGGCTTATATGTATACTAGATATCAAAAATGAAAAGATATCCTATAAATATCAATTAAGTCCATCTTGTTTAATGTATCATTTAAAGCTTGTGTTTCCTTATTTATTTTCATTTTGGATGATCTGTCCATTGGTGAAAGTGGGGTGTTAAAGTCCCTTACTATGAATGTGTTACTGCCGATTTCCCCTTTTATGGCTGTTAATATTTGCTTTATGTATTGAGGTACTCCTATGTTGGGTGCATAAATATTTACAATTGTTATATCTTCTTCTTGGATTGATCCTTTGATAATTATGTAGCGTCCTTCTTTGTCTCTTGTAATAGGCTTTATTTTAAAGTCTATTTTGTCTGATATGAGAATTGCTACTCCAGCTTTCTTCTGATTTCCATTTGCATGGAATATCTCTTTCCATCCCCTCACTTTCAGTCTGTATGTGTCCCTAGGTCTGAAGTTGGTCTCTTGTAGATAGCATATATATGGGTCTTGTTTTGGAGAGGGTGTGGAGAAAAGGGAACACTCTTGCACTGCTGGTGGGAATGTGAATTGGTACAGCCACTATGGAGAACAGTATGTAGGTTCCTTAAAAAACTACAAATAGAACTACCATATGACCCAAAAATCCCACTACTGGGCATATACCCTGAGAAAACCATAATTCAAGAAGTGTCATGTACCAAAATGTTCATTGCAGCTCTATTTACAATAGCCAGGAGATGGAAGCAACCTAAGTGTCCATCATCGGATGAATGGATAAAGAAGATGTGGCACATATACACAATGGAATATTATTCAGCCATAAAAAGAAGTGAAATTGAGTTATTTTTAGTGAGGTGGATGGACCTAGATTCTGTTATACAGAGTGAAGTAAGT
>RJWK010026231.1:0-27180 GCA_004363435.1 Platanista minor
GACCCCGGGCCATCCCCATGAGCCGCCGCCCACGGGTAGCCTCCTAGCACCGGGCTTCGGGCAGCAGACACGTTTTCTTCGTGGAAGGTGTTGCAGCCCAGATGGTCATTAGCTGCGCCCCTGTGCGTGATAAGGACGGGGAGGGCAGATGAGGTGCTCGTGGGTGTCTGGAATGGGCTGGTAGCACAGAAACCTAGGAAAGCATTTGGGGGCGAGACAGAGTTCTGTCGTGCAGGACACGGGACCTGAATGAAGCCTGTCACAGTAGCAGCAAAGGTGATGGTTCCACTGGTCCAGGCTCCACATAGTTTTTCTGATTCTCAGTGGTCCCAGGCAGACCTCCGGCAGAATTTGGGGCTGGGGTGGGGGGAGCCCGGCTTTCCTTCCCGACCTTCTTTCCTACGTTTTTATCAGGCAGAAAAAAGCCCTTTGTTCCGGCTGAGCAAGTACCCTCTTCCTCTCTGAAACTGCTACTGTCTCATTTTTTTTTAAGGCACTGTTGGGGAGCCTCTGGTATTGTGAGACTCAAAAGTAGCACGTCCTGAGAGGCACAGCTAAAGGTTCCCAGAGCAGAGGCCCGTGCATACGTGGTTGCAGCTTTGGGTTTCAGGAGACAGCTTGGGAGTGTAGAAATCTGGACCTCTGTTTGTCTGACTCACCAATACATGGACCACATTTCCTTCTTGGGGGCACATGTTTGGTTGTAACTTAGGAGTGAAAAGGTCTGAGGCAGCTAAACATGTTTGTGTTGAGGGAAAAGCCTAATTGTCCAGAAACATAAAGTCGTGTCAAATAATCATTATCCTTAATTACATTAGCTTGACATTTTTCCATTAGAGAGAAAAAAGAATTTATGGAGAGATTAAACTCTGAGCAATTGAAGTGCTAGAACACGTCTTCTGGTGACTGCCCCGTCTTGGGAAACTCCTGGATGTGGCAGGCAGGCATGGACTGGTGGTCAGGACCCTGGGTCCCTGTCCCACCTCTGCTCACATGGGGCCTGGACCAGCTGCATCTGAACCTTGAAAGAGAGCTGGACCAGATCATCCTTGTATTCCCTTTCAGGCCTGAAATTCTGTGACTCTGAAACCTGCCTCTAATAACAGTTGTTCTTCTGTCTACCAAGAAAAAGCACTTGGCTCTTCCTTTTGTAGGCCCTGTCGTTCTGAGAGATTCAGGAACTTGACTTCATGGTTTCATTAACATCCACAGCATCCCAGGATGCGGGCTGGTGGTGGGTGGTTACTATTGAAATAATCCTCTAGATGTAGGACCTGAGCAAGCGGAGGTGAAGTTACCAGACAAACCTCACGTGGTGAGTCGTGGGCAGAGGCAGGAATAGCAGCTGCGACCCCCGCCCCCCCCACAACCGACCCTCCGACCCCCCGTCAGCGCTTCTGACCCGGCACCGCAGGGTGGCTGAGTCCACACACTGCTCCTCTCTGGGTTCCTCCCTAGGTTTTCTTTCACTTTGTGTTTTATTCTGTGATCAGATACCATCTTAGGAACTACCCATTTACCCTCTTCTAGATGATTCTGTCCGACAGGGAAAATAACTTAACTCTCAAGAGAGATTTCTGGGCAGCTGGAGCCTGCACAGCACAGTGTATAGCAATGATAGAGGAAGATCAGGTGTCCCCTTCTTTAGTGCTGGCCGGCACTAGGGCGTGGGTGCTCCTGGAGTGGGGCCTTCTGGACAAGCACCTAATCTGGGGGCAGGTTGGGCTGGCTACTTGGAGAACATGGAGACGGGAATCGCCTTGGACACTGGTTCACTGTTTTACATGATTTGGTGCATAATTCACTTGCCGTGAAGTTAAACTTCACAAGGCTGTGAAGTTAAACCTCAAGTCCTCCCCTTGCCCACTTGGTAATAGCATCCTTTGTTTGGGGAGGGTGGACTGGAGGAGTTCTGAGCCTGGTGGGGGGCTCGGCCCCTCCCGGCAGTGGCGTGAGAAGAGGCTGCCTTGCATCCATGGTGGGGGGCAAGCATGCCATCCCCCATCTGGCGGCTATTGCTGTGTGGGTGGGTCTTGTGTCTGGGAACCAAAGGAGTTAATTACAGAACATAGTGAATTTCCCTTCTCTCCCCTCTGCTCTGCCCTCCACATAATGGCCTGCTATCAGAGGATGCCATGGGGACAGGCATGAGCCGGCAGGGCCCAGCCAGGCAGCGAACTGTGACAGTAGCTGGTGGGAGAGACTGCTTGTTAACCCAGAGCTAAAATAGGCACCAACTCCATTTGCAGACCCCAAAGGCAGCAGAACCACAGTGGGATGCTACCAGTTTAGACAGAAAGTTTATAACTCGAAACAGCTGTTGGCTTCTTTCTCTCCCTCTCTTGCCCTTACTGCCCACCCCCAAAGCTGGCAAGGTGCCCGTTGTTCCTTAATAAAAAGCATTGGAAATCCAAACTCATGTAAACGCCGAGGCTGTTCTCCTGCAGTGCCTTGTGTTTCAAGTTAACGAAGTGTAAGCGTAGAGCAAAAGGAAGACACAAACCGCTGTAGTGATTCTGGCTCCGAGTGTCGGGTTTGTTTTCACCCTGGCGTGACCAGACCCGCGGTGACTTGGCCCTTCTGTACAGCCCCCCAGACAGGAGAAGCAGAGGCTTTTTGGGAGCTGGCACTTGGGACTGGAGGTGACAGAGCATTCAGTGAGCAGGTGGATGCAGAGAGGACATCCCTATGTGAGGGTGTCTGGGTGTTGAATATCGTGCCTGGTTATAAGAATAGAACAGAGTAACAGGCCATCCGCTGCCCTGAGTAAAGTTAGCTGGGAGGGAAGTCCAGGTGAGCACCCACCAATGCAAGCAGGAGGAGAGCCACAAGGGCCACCTTAAGTTTTCTAGTAGCCACATTCTAAAAAAGGAAGAAGAAATAGCGAAATTGGTCATGCTTTGCTGAAAATGACCATGCTTTGCTGGTGTACTAATATATCCAAATATAACATCAGTACAGAAATTGCCAGTGACGTGATTTACATTCTCATTCTCGTAGTCTTTGCCATCTGGTGTGTGGGGCATAATCGCAGCCCATGTCAACTGGAAGAGGCACATTCCAAGCCCCCAGCAGCCCATGTGTAGGTGTGAGCCTAGGACAAGCCCACCTGTAGCTGGGAGGGCTTTGTCTCAGACCCTGCCCCCCTCCCCATTTTGTGTCTGAATGACTAGTCTCTGGCTAACGGGGGCTGGGCTGGGCTGGGGGGACCTCTGGGTAGTCGCGGTGACACTGTGGCTGCAGCTGGGGGCGAAACTTGGCAAAAGTTACTGTATAATCTTATGTGGCTTCTTGATTAAAGGAGCTCAGGTAATAAATAATTTTTAAATTAGTTCAGCTAAAATGTTCCGGCAAATGAAGGAGTGCTTGTTGTGTGCCAGGCCCTTGACCAGACTTAAGAAAAAAGCGGTGACAGTGGAGACAGGGCCCCTCGAGGGCTGTCAGCAATAGAGTAAGAGCGATTATAGCAGAGTGAAGTGGGTCAGTTCAGGGCCAGACAGGCCAGCAGCCTGTTGTCCAAGCAGAGGGAGCCAGGGAGCCAGATAGGTTGGCGAAAAGCTTCCCACGGCATTTTACATTGGATGCTGGGGCGCTTGCCCGGGGGGCAGGCCCTCCTCAGTCCAGTCCAGTTACCGATCCTAGTTGTCTGTGAGGAAAACGTTATGGTGATGCCCTTAAATCTACATGGGGAGTTTGAAGGTGGGGACCCGAGTGGGCTCTGTGGGCACGCGGCGGCACGGAGGGGAGGGCAGGTGCCCACAGGCATGGAGGGCGGGCTGCCAGAGGTGGGGAGAGTCGCCAGGACCACCTTCTTCTGGATTCTCCAGTGTTCCAAGGAACGTTCGACTGCCTGCCCTGCACCCCATTCCCCCTCTACACACTCCCTTCACCTGCAGGGAGACCCTAAGACTGACTGACATGGCTCTGGTCCCACACTTGTTAAATGTCATCCTAAAAATAGGGAGCGGGTATAACAAAATACTCTTCAGCATCTCGTATAAGAGCCCCAGGGGTCTGAGGCTCAGCCAGGTGGAGGGCAGATTTAAAACGATGCTGGGGGCTGCGGGAGGAGAAGATCCACCCCCTGACTGGCCGGAAGCTGGAAGTTGGAGGCCTCTGTCGGGGCGGCCCCTCCCCACCCTGCCCAGGGGCCTCTCAGCCATGTGGAGTGGGCACTGCCGCCGGCTTCTGGGCTCACCCCAGCCGCCCGTTGAGCAGTCCCTGGACCTGCCCGACTTCCCGCTGCGTTGCTTCGGTCGAACAGACCTAGCAGGGCGTCAGGACGCAGTGTGCAGCTCGGCGGATTCCTGGGCGTGGGGAGGGCAGGCTGCCCCTGGCCAGTGCCTTCTCACAGGCCATCACTGTTGCTCCCAGCAACTGGGAGAGATTAGTGCAGCTGTTGGCTGTCAGCTCTGCGGCTGGGAAGCGGGGGAGGGCAGGGAGGGTGGGCACCAGGGGAGAGGAGTGTCTGAACCGGGCAGGGCTCTGACAAGAAGCTGTTTGCACTCGCCCCTCTTGCCTCCGTAGACAGAACAGAGAAAATGAAGCATGGAATCCCTTTAAAAAGGAATGTCAGGCTTCCCTGGTGGCGCAGTGGTTGAGAGTCCGCCTGCCGATGCGGGGGACACAGGTTTGTGCCCTGGTCCGGGAAGATCCCACATGCCGCGGAGCGGCTGGGCCCCGCAACGGGAGAGGCCACAACAGTGAGAGAGGCCCACGTACCACAAAAAAAAAAGGAATGTCAGTCCCTTGATAAAGCACAGTAATGAGCAAGAAATTCAGTATCTCAAGGAAGCAACCAGGGTGACTGCCGCTTTCTCAGCAAGGTATTTCCCAGGTTCTGATGACAGGGCCTGGGCCTGCTGCTGCTCCGGGAGTGTTGGGAAGACTCCCAGTCGAGCCACTATCCAGGGCCCGGGCATTAAGGATGTGACATGGGTTGTAGAAGGAGCTGGGACACCTGCAGTAACCATCCTCTGAACATACAGCGCAGCAGCGGCAGCAGAGGGGTGGTGAGGGTGCCGGCTGCAGCCTGACCAGGGCCTGGCATCTCCGTGACCTTGGGCTCAGTTTCCCTGTCTGGAAAATGGGCTTAGGGGCTGTGTGAGGATGGAGGGAGCATCCACAGTCCCCAGACTGTAACAAACAATCAGTGAACATTTACTTCGGATACTATTATTTAGAACGTGTGTTGTTTATTTAATATTCTCACCCTTGCAGCGCTTACAGTTGTGGGTTCGTGCTGCTCTCTGGGAACCCCATTCCAGTAAAACAGAGAAGAAAGCAAATTCCGGGGCTCCTCCAGGTGCCGTTTCCTTGACAGAGAATATGAACGCAGTTTGGTCTTTGGTCTGTATCGTTGTAAATAGCCACTCGTATCTGATTCTGCTTTTGTAAAGATTGGGTAACTGAATGGCTGTTTACATTTGGTTTGAGTCCTGCCTCCCAAATGTTGTGATCCAACTGTACAGAAACCCAGACGATTAGAAGCTTGAAAGGTCCTGATACATTTAAATTATAGAACTGCACGTCATTTCCCTTAGATTGTTGGGAAAACCTGAGATTCTAAAGAAATGTGTTTTCTGATGTTAGAAATTTGCCAAAGCAGTCTTCCAAAAATATGTTTAGCATAGTAGAAAAAAATTTTTTAACCCTTTCTTGTGGCAGTGGGGGTCGTCTGTCTGTCCCTTAACTGGGAGACGTGATAGAACAATGTGGAAGTAAGGGGCCACCGGATGATACCGCGTTACTGTAGCGAACCCCGGGAGGAGCTAGCCCCAGAATTGTTTGGCCACAAGGCTTAAAAAATGTTTTTTAAAGCTTTTTGGGGGCCTGGTTTTCCATTTCTGTAGGTGCTTTCGCTGGTGATTGCTTTGCCTCCACATCTGCCTTGGTTTGACTCGGTCTTCTGTGTGTGTCTGCAAGCTCCCCTCCATTGTAGAGCCTTCAGGAAGGTTAGTTGGGAAACCCGCTCTGGTTCGTGACTACACGTTCCTTGTTTCACGGCCGATGCCTTTAATTGTGAGACTTAGTCCTGCGAAGTCACTGTCAGCCCTGCTGTGAGCTGCCCTGTTGACAGCTTCTTCCTGCACAGTGCCCACGCCGTTAACAGCACGTGTAGCATAGCACATTCCCACCCTGGCCCAGAATTCTGCAGTTTTCTTCTAAAAAGTAAAGAATAAGGAAAGGCATGTGTTGTGAAGAGCGGCTTCCATGGTGCCCTGCCCGCGGGGTGTGCCGCGGCGCGTGTCAGTCCTCCATTCAGTGACTTCACCATCCCGACGTTTGTGTTTTTGAGACTGGTCGTGGATCTGGGCATGAGCAAGAGCATCGTTCATTTGCATTGACACCCTCTGAGAACTGAAAGGACAAAGCCCCAGCTAACAGAGGAGGGTACTTCCTGGGCCTCCCGGAGCTGCCTGGCCTGTCCCCGGCCTGAGCTGTGGCTGGCAGGGTAGCTTCAAGATCAGTGCAGTTTGCCACTCTCAGGGATGTCAGCCTGCTCTGACCACGTTCACAGCGTGCTCTTCCCGGCGAGGCCAACGTCAAGGCCAGAGACTGTGTGAGTTTGTTTGATTTCTGAAGGAGAAGGGACAGGACAGGCTACGTACAGATCAAGCACATGGTGAAGGTGCTCTGGGCTCACAGTGCCTCCCTCCAGCCCCAGCACTGGCAGCCCCCAGTCCTGCCATCTCTTCCTTTGTATACCGGGGGCCACGGTGGAAACTTGGCTCACTCCCCTGCCTGCTGCTGGGGGGCATTTCCCTCCCCTGGGACCCCCCCCCCTGCCCAGCCCCTCCTGTCTCTGCTTCACACCTCCCCAAGCCCTGTCAGTGACACTGCAGGTGCTGCCACAGCAGGCAGAGCAGATAAGCTGCAGACAGCTGCTTTTCCCCTCCGCTTCGAGAAGTTCCAACCCTGCACAGCCCCAAACCTCAGCTCTTCCCTGACCACCCATCCCGAGTAAACTGAAGTGCTGGAGCCCCTGCCCCGGGAATAGAGCCGCCCTGAGGGAGGTGGAATCCCTGCAGTTAGGGGAGCAGGATGCTCTCCCAGCACTCTGAACTAAACGTGCTTCCTTTCTCATAGAAGCATTTGCTAGCACGTGCTGGGATTCAAGTGTTTTCTGGGTGAAGTGGGCTCCGGTGAACTGCCTTGGGTACAGAAACACCGTTTCTGTGAGCAGAATGATTTGGGGCTCACATATAGGTGATCATCCTTCCATAAGCCAAGGGCAGGCAGGGTGTCCATATTGGCGTTCGTCCCTGCGTTTCGTAAGTAAGCTCACCTTTACTTAAATTGTCCTTTAGAGTTTTTTCAAATGATGAACTTTTGTTTTCTTTACGGTAATCTATTTGAGTATGTGATTTAAAAAGAAAAAAAGAAAGTTTTGTTCTTAGAAGAGTGGGTGGAATGTCATTAGCTTCTTTAAACCATACAGCTAGATACACTTTCCCCCATTAAATGCATTTATCTTACTGACAGCGAAAGTTAGTTTCCATTTGGAAAAGTTACCCTCAGTTTGCAACTTAAGGCCATCTCCATTGCCAGAAAATCCGAAAGCAACCTCTCGGATCTGTAAAATTTCCCCCTGGCATGTCGTCAGATCACTTGCAAAATGAAATCATCCTCCAGTCACTCTGCTGTGACTCTTAAGTACAGATCCACTCCATCTAAATATTTTACAGTGTGCTGTTCACGAGTTCCTGGCAGGGTTGAAAGATCCCCCAAACTGGGGTCGAGGGGAAGAGTGGTGGGGACCACCCGATCAATGGCTCTGGCCTTAATGAAGGTGACAGACCGAAGCGAGGTTAGCAGATAGCCCCAGCTCAGCAGCCAGCAGCATCATCTGCAGATTTGCAGTGACCTCCACTGGGCCTCAGGAGGAACCGAGTGTCTGCCTGACAAAGGTAATCTAAACGTCTCTAGGTGATGGTTTTCCACGATGGTTTCATTTAAAGTCTGTCCGCAGATAGAGGTCCAAGTGTGAGAGATGGGGGGCAGTGTTTTTTCCCACGAGGGTTCTTTCCTTCTTTTTAACCAGCCTCTTGATGTGCTTCTGATTTCAAGGCAGATTTTTATTTTCTCTGCCACTTTTCAAGAAGTTTGTTTGTAAGATGATAGTCTATATCCTTTCAGAAGTGAAATAGGAGCACCTTGATTGAAACCCTGTGGAAACAGAGGTGTGATGTGGTGGATGGAGGGCTCGTTTCACGTCATTAGGAGGCTCTTGAGTGCATGTGCGTGCAGGCTGTGGCTCCAGGAGGGAACGGGGGTGATGAGGAAGCAGGGGGTGCAGGGCAGAGGCAGGACTAGAAAGAACGTTTCTCCCAGTGAGTCTCCAGATTAAACAGCAGCAGTGGAGAAGTTCTGCTGTTCTGTGAAGTTCTCGAGAGCGAAAGGAGAGAATACATCCTTTGGAAATTAAAATTCCATGTTTTCTGCATTTTTGTGCTTGCTGTAATTGCCAGGAAATGGGTTATTCCTGATTTTTTTTTTGTACCTAGCGCTATAAAATAATGGTTAAATTTGGTCTCGCACCTTGCAGTTCTCCGAGCATTTGGTTACCTGTTATTCACAGTAACTCTAAAGATCCCCACATACGGATGAGAAAGAAAACGGAGACTCATAGCAGGAAGGGAATGAGCTCGCCGAGGCTTGTAGCTTTAGTTGTTCGTAAATTCGAGATCCTCTTGCTTGATTCTCACTTAATTTATTTTCCACACTTGTCTGATGTATGAGGCACCTGGTGTGCTTGCACATATACAGATTCCTGGGTTCCTCCTCCAGTTATTCTGATTCCAGTCCATCTGCAGTGGCCCCAGGAATCTGGTTTTTAACAAGGTCATGAGGGGATTCTTATCTCAGGCACGTTTGGGAAATTTTACACAGCAGGCAGCTGAAATACAGATGAAACAAGTTGTCCAAGGTCACACACTCTGACTCCCCATTCCCAGCTGGGACTCCCTGGTCCCTGTGCCCATCCCCTCACTGCTCCACACCTGCCTTCCTCGGAGGACACAGCCTGTGGTTGGTGCCAGGTAATTCTGCCACGTGTGTATGGAGTGCAAACTTGGTACCAGATACCAGAACTGGGAAGGGCTTGAAGGTGAAGAAGAGAATGGAGGAGGAGATGGATATGTCTAGATAAACGGTGCAAACTCAGCGTTACTGAAAATTCCTGGCTACGGTAGAAGGGCAGTCAGTAATCCTTATCGCCACCTTCTGAGACACTCTCCATTCCCTTGTACAACCCACGTGTGATGCCCTCATGTGGAATACTCATGGCCAGTAGACTCTGCACTGATGCCATAGTCTCAAAAGAGGAGGGTGTTCAGAAAGATCTCTGGGGCACAAAGGCAAAATAATGGGACTTTTCTTCACTCATCCTTTAAAATTTTCTATTTTTATATTTTATAATGTATCTGGTACATTATATATGTGTGCATATAAATACATAAAGATACATGACACACACACATTTCTCCAACAGCAAGCCGATATGGGATAAATGCTCAAAAACGTTTTAACTCTAAAGTTAGAAGCTCAAGGTTAAAAGCTCAAGAAGCGTGCAGCCCACTGCTCAGGCCCACCTGCTCACCTTCTGCAGTTGACATGCAGGCTGCCGAGGGTCAGTATTATTTCTCCCCAACCTGTTTATGTCAGTAATACTTGTAATTATTTCCTGTAATTTAATTAAATTTTCTGTAAGCCAGCGAAATATTGGCTGTTTTCCTTTTAAAGAATAGTCTGTGAAAACTAAGTTGGGCATACTTGCACATAATCCAGATTGGACAGGTTTTTGTTGTTGCTATTGTTTGTTTGTTTGTTTTGCTGTCAAATTTAGGGTGGGCAAGACAGCTGTGAACAGTTGAGAGAAACAATCATAAGAACCTAGGATGCTGCTTTAGTTTGACTTGCAAAAATCTAAGTTCTTGCTCTACCAGAAAGCATCTAAAGCCAGAAATCAAAGATGCTGTGTTATGAGTGTGACTCACACAGTGATGACGACATGGATCTTCACTCAATGGAACTAGACCCAAACCTAAGTCCTTGGCCCCCATAAAAGATGGGCGAGTTGAATGTGCAATGGAGTCTTGTTACACAGTAGGCACGTTCCGTGAAGTCCCCACAGACAGAGAGTTGGTGGGCGCTGAACCATTGTTCCTAGAGGAAACACAGGGTTAGTTTCCTGCAAGCCTCTGGTCACATTTTCATTATCTAATTGATACATAACCTTGTTTTATTAAGTGTGTTTCTGTTTAAAGGCACTCTATGTAGTATATACTGTTGACCCATCAACACTGAACTCACAGCCGACAGCACTCTGGCTTACGCCTGAACGGAGCTCATCTAACACGCGTATTTTCTCCGCAAAGCACGTCACACAGCCTTCTTGCTCTTGGCGACACTGGGTGGCACTTCAGCATTACGCTTGGGGACCGTTTTATTTTATTTTTAAAATTTATTTATTTAATTTATTTATTTTTGGTTGCGTTGGGTCTTCATTGCTACGTGGGCTTTTCTCTAGTGGCGGGGAGCGGGGGCTACGCTTCGTTGCGGCGCGCGCAGGCTTCTCACTGCGGTGGCTTCTCGTTGTGGAGCACGGGCTCTAGGCGCATGGGCTTCCGTAGTTGTGGAGCGTGGGCTTCCATAGTTGTGGCTCACGGGCTCTAGAGCGCAGGCTCAGTAGTTGTGGCGCACGGGCTTAGCTGCTCCGCCGCATGTGGGATCTTCCTGGCCCAGGGATCGAACCCGTGTCTCCTGCATTGGCAGGTGGATTCTTAACCACTGCACCACCAGGGAAGCCCTTGGGGACCATTTTAAATAGCAGACTCATCAAGAAGAAACACTGAAATGCTAGAAATGTGGCAGCACTAAAGAGACAGCGAAAAGGACACTTGTTTACAGTAGGAGCTGAAACGAGAGGGCAGAGCGTCTCCTTGTCCAGCCCCAGCAGGGAACGTGTGCATCAGGCAACTCAGATTCTTCCCACTGTGTTCTCTGTTGCGTTGCCTGTCCAAAGAACACACCACGAGTATTGACTTGGGTTTACAAATAAATTTTGGCAAGTAGGCAAATTCACAAACACAGCATCTGCAAATAATGAGGATCACCTGAATATGTTTTAGGTTGAGTAGAATATTAAATGTGCGTGATTATTTTTTTTTAATGAGGGCCCCGCCCCCACCCCCACCCCCACCCCACCCCTTTACCCAACTTTGATGAACGACCCTTTCTCTGCCAGACAGAGTGAGCCCTGCTGTCTTCTGAGGGCGAGCGAGAACCAGGCCTCCGCTTCCATTGTGATGGGATGATCACACACTGGCTGGGTTGCTAGGATGAATTGAGCTTAAGTATTTGTTGCAGTGTCCCAGTGCTGGTAAAAATTAATTATAAACACTTTGCAAATATTCTACACAAAATATATGTCGTCAGTGCTAATTGTTAACTCGGGAAGAGTGAGTCATCATGGACGTCAGGTGGAAAATGCCTGAGGGCCCACTGGGTGGCAGCTCCCTGCTGCTGCCTGTGCACTTGTCCTTTCTTTCTTAACCTCCTCTTAGTCTCAACTTGCAGGGAAGGCACAGACCAGGTTCCAGACAGTTCCCTGAACTTGACCTGCTTGTGGCCCAGACAGGACAGAGGGGAAGAGGAAGAGGTGCAGGGAGAGAAAATCTGAACAGTGCAAGGGATTGCGGGAAGCAGGCCTGGGGAGAGACGGAAGCGGCGCTGTGCAGGCCCACGGCGTGAGAACTTTCCATACCTATAGGCGTCTGGGTTCTCTGCGGCCATCCCTTCCCAGAGCCTTTTATCACAGTCGGTGAGCTTAACCAGAAGTCCCTCAAAAGGGGTTTGTGTTGGAGTGGCTCGTGGGAACCCAGCATGCTAAATTTAATTGAATGATGACAGGAATCTCGGTGGTGAGACGCGGGCGCGTCAGCAGGGGGAAGGGGGGGTGTCGAGGAGGTGGGGACACAGGAGCCCGCCGCTGTGCCAGCCACGGCCCGGCACAGGGAGCGGAGCTGCACATACTTGGCACTGGTCTTTCGGCGCTACACGTGAAGCCCAGCTGCTTCATGGGTGATGCCGTTATCTCTTTGATTTCCGGAGAATTTCAAAGCAAAAAAAGTTTCCATTAAGGTGTGTGCAGTGTAAGCTCAATCAGGTCGCTGTACCCCTCTGTGCCCCAGATTCCTTCTCTGTGAGACAGGGATAAGACCTGCCGTAGAGCTTTTGTGAGGGGCAGATGTGTTTGTATGTGTAAAGTAGTTGGAAAGAGGCGCTCTCCAGTGGGATTTCCTGTGATCCTGGGAATGCGCCAGGCCTGCACTGCCTGACGCGGCTGAGCCCGTGAGACGGGGCTCCTGTGACTAAGGACGTTTTAATTCATTTAAATAGGGCTTTCATGGCCGCTGTATTCAGTGCAGGTCTAAAGGATGTGGGTAATGTCCTAATGATTGTTGGTTTTTAAGATGGCTCTCAGTGAAGAAGACCTAGAAGGCGGCACTGATGTGAAACATGGAGAAAACGGAGCCACCGTTAGAAAG
Source organism: Platanista minor (assembly GCA_004363435.1). NCBI lineage: Eukaryota > Metazoa > Chordata > Mammalia > Artiodactyla > Platanistidae > Platanista > Platanista minor. Next base: position 12,552 of record RJWK010026231.1, read on the forward strand.
TGGTGTTTGTTACACGTCCATGTGGCCCAGGACGGGTCAGGTGTATGCCGTCATCTCTGAAGTGAAGTGGGATAGTCTTTCTTCTTTCCGTGGACCGCATTTGTAAGAGCCTTTCTAGGATAGGGAGATGGCTTCACGGTAGGTGAGGATGGGAGTGTGAACAGGGCTCACATTTTGTCTTTGCTTCTTCCTGGCTGTGTGACCTCCACCACGTTGCTGAACATTTTCGAGCCTCGGTGTTTTCCTCTGGAAGATGAAGATGAGAATGCCCACCCACCTGCCGGGTCGTGCGCTACCCCTGTGGGGTGCCGTCGCACTTAGCGTGGGCTCAGCACTCAGGAGCTATGGTTATTTCTTAGATAGATGGTAATAATAGCAGAATTGAATACATAATCGCTGTCACGTGCTATCAGTTCAGTTGGAGGATTTGATTATCATTTTATCCCAGTCACATATCAGGGATGCTGACGTGACTGCTCCAGCTGCTGTGGAAATTTGTGCTTTTTGGCTTCTAAACGTTTTTGATAATCAGAATCCATGGAGCTGGGGGAGGGAAGTATTCCCTCCACATCGTGTAATGCAGGTAAGAGCAAGTGGCCTCAGGTTCCCACCTCTCTGCTCTGTTCACACTTGTGCCATCTGCAAAGACTGGGTATCCAGAGGCTGGTAGGACATAGATTTTTTTTTAAAGGGAGAGTCTTTTGTTGCTCACCATGAGGTGGCTGGCTTCTTGATGTCGCATCCTTTTTATTTTGCTCCATTGAAATGAAGCAACAGGAAACACAGCATGGCTAACAGACAGGCGGACGCCCCGGCATGGCCACCTCCTTATGTCCTGTGTCTTCTTCCCGCAGATGTGACATTTGCTGCGTCACCTTCCGCACACACCGAGGACTGCTGCGCCACAATGCGCTGGTTCACAAGCAGCTTCCCAGGGACGCAGTGGGAAGGCCCTTCATTCAGAACAACCCCTCCATCCCTGCCGGCTTCCACGACTTAGGCTTCACCGACTTCTCCTGTAGGAAGTTTCCTCGCATTTCTCAGGTATTCCGATTGGCCCGTGACTAGCAGCCACCTCCATGGTCCACACAGCTGGACTGAATTTCCTCACCTGAGGCTTCCTTTCCTTAAAATGCTGTCATTTGGGTTTTTTCTGTTTAATAGTACCTTTCTCTTGAAATTCACCTTGGCCCTTCCATTTCATTGAGTTGTTGAGTTGACGAGGGTTGGCGGCCTTTTATTTTGTGTGCTGAATTTCATGTTAACTGGCGTATGAGTGTAGCTCATCGGTACTTTGCCCATTTGGGGGCATTTGGGTTTAAAGTTGTGAATTGTTCACTACCCCACACAGCTCTAGGTGAATTGAATTTGTATTATTTAAACATTTCTTTAATATCGATATCACAGCTAAATATTTCTAGTGTTGTAGCTTCTATTCAAATATTTTGGGTCAGTGTTAGCCTGAGCTGTATTTGTGCTCTGCTTATAAAACACCTGCTGAAACTACTTTGGAACCCATTTTTTTCCAATTTAAAAAAAACGGAGGTAGAAGATATCAACAGTGACATTCTTCCATCACAGAAGCCCCAGACTCAGTGACTTATTCCGCGTGTACATGACCATGTGCATACGTCCATGTGTGCACACGCATATGCATATGTCCACGTGTGTATGTACCCACGTGTGTATGCTCATGTAGCCCCCTCCCCCATGGTGCCCCTCCCCAGGCAGCCTCCTCCCCCGCAGTCACAGAGGAAGCCAGTTCTTCACTGGTGGTGGTAGTTGCCATCAGTTAGGCTTGCAAGGCCCCCATTTTTAAAGAGAGAATTAATCCTACCTCTGTGGTGTTATTACTTAATCATACTTCAGTGCTGCTCTGCCGAAGACATCCTAGGGATTGGCGTCATTCATCAAGCAGATAGGATTCATAAGATGCTCAGTTGGCTTCCTTACTCAGTCCGGGAGTTAGCGAGCAGGGGAAGGTGGGCACCCTGCGTGCCGTGGAGGAGGGCCGGATGCCGGGGCAGCTGTGCAGCTTGGCGATCATTTCTAAATGCTCCTCTCTGTTCCCCTACTTTCGCCCCCCCCACCCGGCATCCATGCAGGCCTGGTGTGAAACGAACCTGCGCAGGTGCATCAGTGAGCAGCACCGCTTCGTCTGCGACACGTGTGACAAGGCCTTCCCCATGCTCTCCTCGCTCACCCTGCACAAGCAGACCCATGTAACTGCTGACCAGGGACGGGAACAGCTGCAGGCCAGGGCCCTGCCTGGCGACACCCCCAACCAGAAGCTCTTCCTGGCCTTGCTGGGCCTGCAGCACATCGAAGACGCCAGGCCTGCACTGGCCGAGGAGCCACTGCCAGATGACAACCAAGCAATACAGCTCCAGGCACTCAAGTGTCAGCTACCTCAGGACCCTGGCTGCACCAACTTGCTGAGTCTGTCTCCTTTTGAAGCTGCTTCCCTGGGTGGGTCTCTCACTGTCCTCCCGGCCACCAAGGAGGGCGTGAAGCGTCTGTCCCTGCAGCCCTTCCAGAAGGGCTTCATCATCCAGCCTGACAGCAGCATTGTGGTCAAGCCCATCTCTGGGGAGCCAGCCATCGAGCTGGCAGACATCCAACAGATCCTGAAGATGGCAGCCTCGGCCCCCCCTCAGATCAGTCTTCCGCCTCTGTCCAAGGCCCCCGCTGCCCCTCTACAGGCCATTTTCAAACACATGCCCCCTTTGAAGCCAAAGCCCCTGGTCACACCGCGGACGGTGGTGGCCACCTCCACGCCTCCACCCCTCGTCAACGCGCAGCAGGCCTCCCCGGGCTGCATCAGCCCCAGCCTGCCCCCGCCGCCGCTGAAGCTCCTCAGGGGCTCCGTGGAGGCGGCCTCCGACGCCCACCTGCTGCAGTCCCAGTCGGGGGCACAGCCAAACACAGCCGCACAGCTCTTCCTGCAGCAGCCGCGCCTTGAGCTTCCGGGCCAGGCCGAGATGAAGACGCAGCTGGAGCAGGACAGCATCATCGAGGCCCTCCTACCCCTGAGCATGGAGGCCAAGATCAAGCAGGAGATCACGGAGGGGGACCTCAAGGCCATCATGACAGCCCCCAGCGGCAAGAAGACGCCGGCCATGCGCAAGGTGCTCTACCCCTGCCGCTTCTGCAACCAGGTGTTCGCCTTCTCGGGGGTGCTGCGCGCACACGTGCGCTCCCACCTGGGCATCTCGCCCTATCAGTGCAACATCTGCGACTACATCGCCGCCGACAAGGCGGCGCTCATCCGCCACCTGCGCACACATAGCGGCGAGCGGCCCTACATCTGCAAGATCTGCCATTACCCCTTCACGGTCAAGGCCAACTGCGAGCGGCACCTACGCAAGAAGCACCTCAAGGCCACACGCAAGGAAATCGAGAAGAACATCGAGTACGTGACCAGCAGCGCGGCCGAGATGGTGGACGCCTTCTGCTCCCCAGACACGGTGTGCCGGCTGTGCGGCGAGGACCTCAAGCACTACCGCGCCCTCCGCATCCACATGCGCACGCACTGTGGCCGCGGCCTGGGCGGCTGCCCCAAGGCCCGCAAGCCCTTCGAGTGCAAGGAGTGCAGCGCTGCCTTCTCGGCCAAGCGCAACTGCATCCACCACGTCCTCAAACAGCACCTGCACGTGCCTGAGCGTGACATCGAGAGCTACGTCCTGGCGGCTGACGGCCTGGGCCCCGCCGACGCACCTGCCGAGGCCCCGGGCAGGGTGGAGGAGGGCAGTGCCGCCCTGGGCGAGCGCAAGCCCCTGGCCACCTTCCTGGAGCCCCAGAACGGCTTTTGTCACGGGGCCCCCGCCCAGCCGCTGCCCCCGCACGTTGCGGTCAAAGTGGAGCCCACCAGCAACTTCACAGGGGACTTCAGCGAGCCCCTGGACTTCTCCCAGAAGGGCCTGGCCCTGGTCCAAGTGAAGCAGGAGAACTCGGCCTCCTTCCTGAGCCCTTCCGCCTCGGCCCCGTACGACTGTTCCATGGAGCCCATCGATCTGTCCATCCCCAAGAGCTTCAGGAGAGGAGATGAGGACACGGCCCCTCCCGGGGAAGCCAAGAAGCCTGAGCAGGAACCCGCGAGCAATGAGCAGGCCTCTCCCTGTCCACCAGCCTGCCCCACCTTGCCAGTGACTTTGGGCCCCAGCGGGGTCCTGGAAAAGCCCGTGGCCCCTGTAGCGGCGGCCTCTGCCACCAGCACTCTGGAAGCCCCGGCTCCGCCCCTGCAGGGCTCCGTTCAACTCGCTGTGCCCATCTACTCCTCAGCCCTGGTCAACAGCTCCCCGCTCTTGGGCAACTCCACCCTCATAAGCAGCCCAGCCTTGCTGCGGCCGCTGCGCCCCAAGCCTCCCCTGCTTTTGCCAAAGCCCCCCGGGACAGAAGAGCTGCCCCCACTGGCCTCCATTGCCCAGATCATCTCATCCGTGTCCTCGGCCCCCACCTTGCTGAAATCCAAGGTGGCTGACCTGGGGCCCGCGAGCACTGGCGGTAACGCTGCAGCTGCGGACGTAGGGGGTGCCGTCTCCAAAGCCATCACCCAGGTCGCCAGCAGGAAAGGATCCAGTGACTCCCCCCCTGCTGCCACCAGCCCAGAGGCGGCCTCGCCCACTGAGCAGGGACCAGCTGGCTTGTCAAAGAAGAGGGGCCGGAAAAAGGGGACGAGGAGCCGGCTGCGCACCAGCGGCGGGGTGGACCTGGACTCCAGCGGGGAGTTCGCCAGCATCGAGAAGATGCTGGCTACGACGGACACCAACAAGTTCAGTCCGTTCCTGCAGAGCGCAGAGGACGACGCTCGGGACGAGGTGGCCGCAGAGCACAGCGGGCCCAGCGACGAGGAGCAGGGCAGCCCCCCGGAGGACAAGCTGCTGAGGGGAAAGCGCAACTCCTACGCCAGCTGCCTGCAGAAGATCAACTGCCCCCACTGTCCCCGGGTCTTCCCCTGGGCCAGCTCCCTGCAGAGGCACATGCTCACGCACACTGGTAAGAGGGCCGGGCAGGCTGTGGCCCAGCCTCTGGGCTGAGGGGCAGCGACGGGTGGGGTCGAAGGAGGGGCCCTCTTCCTGCCTCCCCATTCCTAGCGTCCCTTCCTCCTCAGTCTCGGAAGCAGGGGCTTGCCTGGCGGGCCGAGCGTTTTTCCCTGTGTGCTTGTGTAACCAGAATGGCCTGTTTCCGTTGGCGGGGCCTCCGAGGGCTGCTGGTGAAGGGGAGGGGCAGGCAGGGTGTTTTTAGGTAAGACGGTCTTGGGCCATCGCATCCCTCACGTGGTCAAGGCATTATCTGCTTGGTTGAGGCATTATCTACTTGGTTATGCACAGGAGGCAGCTAGGGGAACTGGGACTTTGGCAGAAGAATTTGCATTCAAGGCAGCTTTTAAAATTGCAGACATTCTGTGAAGTTCTTTTGACTGCTGTGTATTCATAAAGGGAAATATTGCAAACTTCGCAGTTACCTTTCAGTTCACTAAGGTGACTACCTCTTCCCCTGTTCATCGTGAATGTCAGTGACAGAGTAGCTTTAGAATTTAAGAAATTTTTTATCTATACTAAAGTTGTTGGCTGTTGCAGAGAGAAACACGCAAATATAAATACTATTCTAAGTAACAGACTTAAGTTGCCAAAAAGATATCCCAAAAGTATTTTTCAAGTGTTTTCGTGCATTGATTTTTAAAGAGAAGTTTGAGATAAGAAATACACTTTAAATAATTTTTTACCAGGTAAGTTAGTTGTCAGATGACCTCAACTTAGGGTCCTCTTAAGGTCATCTTAATTATGAGTTACTGAATATTCAAGCTGAGTATTCAAAATTTACATCTTTGCACTAAGGACAGATTGGGTGCGATCCTTAACCTTTTGGAGATCACCACCCAAATATTAATTGATAGGACCCTAAAACAGCATAAACAACTGTATGGTACAGGATTGCCCGATAAAATACAGGATGCCAGTTAAATTTTGAATTTCAAATAAGCAACAAATAATTTTTAGTATAAATATCTTCCGTGCACTCTTTGGGGTATACTAAAAACTTACTTGTTGTGTATCTGAAATTCAGATGTAACTGGGCGTCCTGTATTTTTAGTTGCTAAATCTGGCAACCCCAGGTAGTGCAGAGGCTCATGACGGTGTGGAGAGGGGAAGATGGTGGGGGCTGGGTGGGAGCCACGCTCTGTATCCAGGTGGAAAGGCTTCACGCAGGGTGGCTCCTCTGTGGAAGGCTGTTTCTCCTAACAAGTTGGGACATCGGGAGGGGATGGCAGAGCTGTCCTGGGCAATGAGAGTGCAGAGGAGACAGGCAGGGCAGGGCAGGGCAGGGCAGGGGAGGGGAGGGTGCGCTGCAGGGTCTGTCTGAGGCTGGCTGCCACGTGGGCACGGCGTCTCTTTCCGGCGTGGTGGGGCCTCAAACCCAGGCATCAGTTAGGAGTGTCTGTCCACGGAGGACTCATTTAACAGGAACCAGAATTCCTAGATTTGTAGAGTCTGTGCTGCATTTTCAGGCTGTCATTTTCTCTCTGTTTGAAGTCATTTAAGCCTGACAAAGTAAGGGAACAGTTCTAAGGAAGAAAGCAGTTCAGAAAGAAGATGCTTCTTAGAGAGAAGGTGCCCCGCACAGCAGTCTCTCTTGCCGCCCCTTTTGGGTGGCACCTGTCTGTCGCCTGCAGAGTCTCTGGAGAAGTGAGTATTCCCGTTACCACTTTTGAGCAAGCAGATGGCCTGGGTGTGATGAGGAGCGCTCTCCCCTGCCAGCAGCGCCTCCCAACCTCTGCTCCAGCTGGGAGCCCTGTGCTTGGCGGGTACCACTGGTTCTCGGGCTCTCTATTCTCGTCCCTGCGCGCCAGCGCTCTCCCCGAGAGGACTGAGCAGTCCGTGCTTCCTCTCAAGGGTCGTGCCGTCTTTGCAGGGGCCTGACAGAAGCCCCTTCTGAACGCCGAAGTGTCCTCATTGGCTTAAAATTTGGCGGCGGCGGAACGGAGCAAAGGAGATGGGAGTTAGCCTGAGACGGGGGCGGGGGCAGGTGTAGGTGTGGACATGTTCTGCCGCTTCTCCCCCCACAGTCACTGTCCCCGGACGGCCATGTCTGCTTCCACCCTGTCCCTCACATCCCGTGTTCTTGCCGTGGGGTCGCGGGCTTTTTTCTCTTGAGGGGCGCGTTCGGGCGGGTAGAGAACCCTTCCAGAGCTAGTGTTGGTGACTGGGCCACGAGGGCCACGTCGTCCCCATCTTGCCATGACGAAATTGAGGTTTAGGGAGGCTTGAGTAATTTGCCTGCATGCATTCGGGGGACGCGCAGTAGTGCTGGGGGCGGGAGCCAGGGTCAGGTTCCGTCTGAGGATGCAGGGGGCGTGCCTCTTCTGCCCCCCGTATCCTGACACGTGCCAACGCAGAAGATTGGGAAGTGGTTTGAGACAAGGTGGAACACGGCTGTGGACCACGAGCTGTGGACCAGAGACTTTGTGACCGTGGGATGGTGCTAACCACACACGTAGACCTGGACGAAGGCTGGCGCCCATGGGGCTCAGTTAATTGCCTTTGCTCTTTCACAGCCTCAGCTTCCAGCAGCAATCTCAGCATTAGCTCCATTTAGTAATTTTATACAGCCCTCGGCTACATCTGGTACAGTGCTGGAGCTGGACGGAGCCTGAGAAATCATGTGACCTGCCCACCCTTCCTGCACAGTGAGGTTTTCCTGGTAGACGGCTCTACTGTGGGATCTCCAAGTGTCCGGCTCTTGGCTTCCTATGAGGTGCTCCCTCCGTAATGCTGAAATTAGACTGAGGCTCACATGTAACAGAAACTAAACATGGACTCTGAAATGACCCTGTAAAACCTCGTTACACAGGGAAGAGGCTTGGGGGGCTGGGGTGGTAGTGTTAAACTCTAGCTGCATTCCAGCCAGAAGCTTTTGAGCGGTGTCCAGTTTTAAACTGGATTGAAGCAAACTGTGCATCTTGAGAGTCGGCCTTTTCCCAACCTCTTAGCGAATGCAAGGAATTCTAGCATCTATACATCATCTCACAGACATGTTTCCAGTGCACCCCGCCCCCTAAATGGGCAGCATTAAGTAGCCCAGGTATTAAGTGTCCAGCCGGGGGTTCACTGTTGCTCAGGCAAGGGGCACGTGGTTTCAGCCCTTTCTCTGCGTGGCTCAGGTTCTAGGAATCGCGTCTTAGGAGGAAGCTGGCGTCTGCTGGCGTACTTCGTGAGATCCTGGCGTGATCTCCACACGCAGCTGAGTTTCCTCCTTCCCCTCCTCTGCTAGCCCATGGCATCCTGTTGAGGAGGACCGTCCTGGCTCCTTCCCTTCTCAGCCTGAACAGTGCTGCCTCTTTAGGAGAAGACGGCTCACTCTTCCTGCCTTTCCCCCTCATGAGCATCCCGTGTGTTTTGAGGCCACAAGTAGAGGAGAGAGTGCCAGAAAATGGTCCATTTCAGCCCCTTCCTCATCTTCCATCTCGTGGAATGGAGGGGTCGGCACCTGTGCTGCTGAGGTGCCCTCCCGCTCTGACATCCCTGGCCCCCTGCCTTGCTCACTCTCTCATGGTTGGTGGCTTCGGGGCCCTTTTTTGCCAGCCTGGGGCCCTCCCCCACCCACCTCTCCCACCCGCTGTTCACAGGCAACCAGCGGTGGAGCTGAGACCAGTGAGATGTACACACCTCAGTGTGGAAGCACTTCTGACACCAGCTGTGTTTGGCTGCTCCCAGCTTTCTTAAGGGGCGGCTCTGAAAGCGTTTACCTGGCCGGCCCTGCGTCTGCCAAATCCTGAAAGACAGACGGACAGATAGAGAGAGGCCTGTGGCCCGGGGCGGGGCGGTGGGGGCGGGGCGGGCGCGGTATGGAGAGACGGAGGAGAGGCGTCTGAGGGTGTGAGGCCGGGCCATCGTCTGAGGGTGTGAGGCCGGGCCATCGGACTTGCTCTGGTTGTTCGTCCTTTATTCCTTCCTTCCTGCCCAGTGCCTGCCAGACGGCGTCGTCTCCTGAAGAATTTCTTGCTTCGTTTCTTGACTGTTCTGTGAGAGTGGACACTGCTGGCTGACATCGCGGGGCGGGCTTGAAGGGTGTCGTGGGCCCTTGGCGCAGGGGTGGCTCCTCGCGCTTACAGGCGCGCTTAGAGACGCCGCTGCTGGGGCAGTCTTCCGTGGCTGCTACCAATTGAATAAGATCATTGGCTACTTTCCATGTAGATTACGAGTCGGCAAGGTTTTTCCGAAACAGACTCCTGTCAGTCGTCACTTCGGGAACCTTCCTGACTGGATACAGTACTTTCAGGTCGTTGAATCGTTTCTACATTTAACCTTAACATGACTCCTCATCGTCGTGGGCCATCAGCCCGGCTCTTCCAACGAGCCGTAAAAGTGAAGCATTTACCAGTGTGAAAATTGCAGAGTAAACCGTGTAAGAGGAAGAAGCAAGAAACTAACTGCTTTCTTTGAAATCAAGAACCAGATCACAGTTCATAGTCACAGCTTCTGACTTGTTTTCTTCTCGAGCCTGGTTCTCTTGTTTTTCAAACTGGCCTGACTCAGGGAAGCTGTGATGTTACCTTTTGACAATAAAACGTTAAAGGAAAAGTATTTTCTTCTTACTTAACACAACCTGAATAATTATTAAACATTATGTTCAACTTTTAGTGAAAAGCAAGAAGGGTGCACACAAAAAAACATGAAACTAGTCTTCATGCAAAAAGCGTGATTTTTTTTTTTTTTTTTTTTTTTTTTATGTGAGCATTTTTATAAATTTAGCACAAAACACCTACAAGCTTTGTGAAGCAGTCGGGTTCTCCAGTTCATCCTCTCGGGCCCAAGTGGAGCTCCTTAGAGGTGCACGGGCCCGGTTTCTGAGTGTCTGATTCCACCTTCCCAGGCTTCTAATTCCGTAGTCTTTGATGGTTCTAGGCATCTGTGTTCTTAAAAACCTCTACCAGTGATTTGGAACCATGGCTCAGGCAGAAGTGAATGTCCCCTTTCTTTGGTTACTGCTGATGCTCATACTTGGAATGTGGGGATTTGGGGTCACATGTGGTGTGCTGCGTGCGAATGGCACCCCAGAGTTGTGCGGCTGGCAGTGCCAGTCCTTCCTGTCCTGAGAATTCTAAGCTTCAGGCCCATGCTGCTCATTCCCTGGGTGCCTAGACTTGTGCACCTGCACTGGTTCTGGGGTCCGTTAATGCTCGTCTAAACCTGAATGGAAGGCTGAAGCCCAGCCCCGCCCCACCCCGCTTAGTGTTTCCAGGGAACCGCGCTGATTGACTTGCCTGTCATGTCTTGATGTGTGTGTGATCGTGGCAGCCCTGGGGTTATGAGACAGCCGTGCTGGCTGCAGCTCTATGAGTCCTGTTTGTCAGTGCACGAAACCTTTTTCCTGTAAAATCAGAAACCGGGACCTTAGAATGTGGCCCCCCGGGGAAAACAGAAGAATCCAGGGATGCAGTAGCTGATAACCACACCTCCTCTGTCCTGGTGCCCGCCCACTCCCTCCCCTCGTCGCTCCTCTTTCCTTCTCTCTGTCCTCGTGGTCCGCCCTGGCTTCGCCCCCTCGTCCGTCCATGCAGACCCGGGACCGGGTGCTGAGGAGCCTGCAGAAGAAATCGAAATGGAGGGAGGGGAGAGGGCTGTCAAAGCAGATAATGGCCAGGGATGGACAGGCAGCTGGCCCACTTGTGGGGCTGGTGGGGTTAGGGGCCGCTCAGTGACTCAGCTTCACACGCGGGCTGCTGAGTGGAGCACGCGGCTGTGATCAGACTCGGGACCTTGGTCACTGATCCGCCACCAGCAAGAGCTTAGAGCAAGGGGGACAGAGAACCTTCGTGCACCACGCCGACCTCCCCTGTCTTGCCAGCCAGGACCACAGTGACCTTGGGCAGAGGTCAGACAGGAGGCATCCGGGGAAGTCAGAACTCAGCACTTCCGGTCCAGGTGGGAGGGCCAGGCCCCAGAGACGTCCAGAGGGTTCAGGATTCCTCCAGGAGGCCCCGGGCGTTGGCCTTCATCCCACTCGATTCCCCGCGTCCACGGTACTTGCCAGGCTGGGAACTATCACAGGCGCCTTCTCTCTGTGATGGACATAGGTGTTCTCCCGCTGTGCTCAAGTCCCTTCACTCACCTTTGTTGTTGTAGTTATATAATATGTAAGATTTGTAATTGTAATGCTGTTGTTTTACTTCAGATATGTATCTCGGTTTCATTGTTAACTTCTAGTATTTTGAAGACAAATCTTTCATCCCACTCAGGATAAGGGAAGGTGATCATTTGAGTTGCTGCTGTTCTCAGTGTTTTGTTTTTTTTTAATGTATTTTGTTTATTTTCTTAAAAGAAAGGGGTTCGGTGAGGGGGTGGGGGGTGGACAAATGCCAATGATCCCAGGAGAATGAATGGAAAGCGATTTTTCTTTTTCGTTGCAGTAGAAAGCCAGATAAACATGTATTTTTTTTCCCGCTTCAGGTCAGAAACCCTTCCCTTGTCAAAAATGCGGTGCCTTCTTTTCCACCAAATCTAACTGTGAACGCCACCAGTTGCGCAAACATGGAGTTACCGCCTGTTCCCTGAGAAGAAACGGGCTTATCCCCCAGTCAAAAGAGAGTGATGTTGGAGCCCATGATAGCACAGGTAGTGCCTCCAAGTGATGGAGAGGAGGGCGCCACAGGAGCCCGTTAGCCGCGCCCCGGCCTCAGCGCTGCAGCTGGCGGCCCCTCCCCTTCTCTGCAGGACCCTGAGGCATCCTGCTGGCATCCCAGCAGCAGGATGGGGATGGGGGCCACGGTAGCGCCCCCAGGCTGCTTCTCTGAGCTGCTAGAGAAGATCTGTTCCCCACCCCCCCACCCCCACCCCAGACGCCTGTTCCTGCCCTTTGCCCTGTGGAGCTGGGCTGTGCAGGAGGGTGCACAGTCCAGCTCTGAATAGGAACATGTCTAAAAGGGATGTGAAACTACTTGGGTGTTGTTTTCTCAAACCCCAGCGTCTGCCGCATCCTACAGAGCAGGGATGGGCCCACTCGGATGTCACGGTGTTTGCAGGAACTAGTGATGCTCCACCCTCAACAGGGAGGGGCCGGGCTGGGTGGGGTGTTTTTCTTTTAAATAACTCTTTTCCCCAGTAAAAAAAACTTTTGTCTTGTTTGAAAAAGCACTCTGCATGTCCTTTCTTTAATCACATCTCTGCTTGACCCGAATCCGGGTATTCTTCTCATGTGCTGATATGTGCTTCCTTCCTCCGGCCCCTGTAGAGCAATTAACAGCTGCCCCGTGCGTCTCCTGCCACCTCGTTTTTCCTTACAGCTTCTGTATTTACTCGTGTCCTCTATTCAATATGTTCCATTATCTCCAACTGCTGGGGTTTTGTGTCCCTCACCCCCCAAAACAAATAAAACAGAAAATCGGCTGCTGCCGGTTACTCAGACACGGGGCTGGTTGGCCAGTGCTGAATAACCGTTGCAGGTATGGGTTCAGTCTGGCAAATCTTGAAAGCTTGACGTTTCCCCCTTTTCTGAATCCGAGGAGATTCCCCCCAAATGTGCTTTTCTAGGGTTGTGACTGTGTCCGGGCTTCTCCCCCTCAGACTTGGGTGGGTTGGGGGGCTGTGGGGGCTGTGTTGTCTGTGAGTGAGTGTGGACTGGAGGGTCGGGCTTCAACCCCAGCCACGGCCCTCTTGTCCTTGTCCCAGTTACGGGGGAGAGGGGCGCAGTGAACGGGCAGCCTCTCCAGGAAGAGGAGCTGCGCCGAGCCCTCTGCTCTTTCCCCACGCCTCCCACAGAGCCCAGTGAAACAAGCCCTTGAACGGCCAGGCCCTTGGTTGGGGCGTACCCAGACCCTCTCAGGGTATAAAAGTGTAGGCCAGTTTGCCACCACCACCACCACCACCACCACCCCCGCCCCCCACCGCCAGCGTTCAGGTCCACGTGACTTGCCAGGATCTTTGAGTAGAGAAACGTACGGGTCCCACGGAATCTTGCCGTGACTTGGATGCCCTCGAGCCCGAGGTTGCTGGGTGATCTGCTGTTCAACCCCAGGAAACCGGCAGCGAGGCTGGCAGAGCACACCTTCACTGGGATGACCATCCCTCTCAGTGTTTGAGTGTCAGCTGCCACATCACGTCCTACCCAGCCCATTTTCTCACAGCCCATCACAGTCCCAAAGGAGGGAAAGCAGCTGATAGTCGAGGTGGCGGCGGGCAGCCCTTGGTTTCCCACGCTGGCAGACAAGTCTTAAAGTGAAATAGCCACGTGCTGGATGCATACTTTGGGTTCAGCATCTTGATCTGTATGATCAAGGAACACCAAAACCAGGGCTCCTGCAGGCGCACAGCTAATCGGAACTTATGTCTTAGCTTCGGTGCAGCCCACGTCTTCATGGTGAGTGAATTTTTTTTTTAAATTGCAGTTATGAGTTTTGTTTTTCCAAGTCCCATCAGCACCCTCCTTGCCCTGACCCTGCCCAGAGGTTGTATAGGTTTCCTTTAAGAGACAAAGCCTCTGGAAAAAGAAAGTTCAGTGAGAGTTGTAACGTGAAACCAGCAAAGAGAAAAAAATATATAGGTTTGATTTAATTGTGGTCACAATCCGTGGTGAGAAAGAGGGCTGAGAGAGGTAAGATGGGGAGAATGAGGGTCAGGGAGGTGGATTTCAGTGATGTCAAGGGGGAATTTTTTTAAACCAGGTGAGCATGATGGAGGGAGTGAAGGTTTCTTTCCGGCTCCCTCCCATGAAGTTAAAAGTGAGGCTTTGGAGAAAGACCGTAAAAACACAAAGGCAGGAAATGACCAAGACAGTTCTTGAGGGATTTCTAGGTTTATGTGCCTAGGTTGCATTTTCTTAAAATCCCAGGACATGTTTTGCAACGTAGGTCGGACTTTTTCGATCACATAAGGTCTCACAAAAATGCGCCCTAGATTTTCCCCCAAAGGCATGCTGAAGATGCTCAGACGGGGGAAGTTTTAGCTGAAAGGGACATATTGCTAGTTCAAAGCTAGGCTGAAACTTTGATTCACTTTCTTGTGGGCGGAGGTGTCCTGCCCCACTTTGCCCTCAGGGGATGCTCCTGGTTCTTAGATGATGCCTGTAGGAGCCTTCCTGTCTGTGGGCACCTGCATGTGACTTTGCAAATCAGTGTAAACATGGACTTTTTTTTTTTTTGGCCTCGCCGCACGGCTTTTGGGATCTTACTTCCCCAACCAGGGATTGAACCCGGGCCCACATCAGTCAAAGCGCCGAGTCCCAACCACTGGACCACCAGGGAATTAATTCCCCAGCGTGGACACTTGAAGACAAGACTGTCCCTCAGTGGTGGCCCCCTTGCCGGCCCAGAAGGCCACATACGGGCATGGACTGCACCACGGGGAGTGCTGGTCTAGATAAAGTGGAGGCTGTGCCCCTGCCCAGCCAGGTAGGCGTTGAGGTCAGTACATTGTCACCTTCACAACTCAGTTGGGTGAGGCGAAAATACTTAATTGTTGTGCTAAGGTGGAAGTCTCCACACTCCGAAGCATCGTATGGGAGGAGCTTTGGGCTTCTTATCTACTAGTGCCTTGAGATTCTGTCTGCTTCCTCTAGCAGTTTCCTTAGATTAGCATCACGAATGAGGGACTGGCTGACAGGAACAGAAAAATCAACACATTTTTCTTCCCCC
>RJWK010026232.1:0-27161 GCA_004363435.1 Platanista minor
AAAAAAAAAAAAAAAAAAAAAAAAAAAGAAACGAAATGGAGTTATTTGTAGTGAGGTGGATGGACCTAGAGTCTGTGATACAGAGTGAAGTAAGTCAGAAAGAGAAAGACAAATACCATATGCTAACACATATATATGGAATCTAAGAAAAAAAGAAATGTTGTGAAGAACCTAGGGGCAAGACGGGAATAAAGACACAGAGCTACTAGAGAATGGACTTTAGGATAATGGGGAGGGGGAGGGGTAAGCTGTGATAAAGTGAGAGAGTGGCATAGGCATGTGTACACTACCAAGCCTAAAGTAGATAGCTGGTGGGAAGCAGCCGCATAGCACAGGGAGATCAGCTCGGTGCTTTGTGATCACCTGGATGGGTGGGATAAGGAGGGTGGGAGGGAGGGAGACGCAAGAGGGAGGAGATATGGGAACATATGTACATGTATAATTGATTCACTTTTTTATAAAGCAGAAACACCATTGTAAAGCAATTATACTCCAATAAAGATGTAAAAAAAAGAACATTACCTAGAGTGGGCATTTCCATATTGTAATACCAGATCATAATTCTGACTGGTTTTTTTTTTAATAAATTTATTTATTTATTTATTTTTTAAAAGAAAAATAGAAAGCTGTTCCCTTTCTGTTATAAAAACACTGTAATATTACCATATTCCTAAGAAACAAAATTCAAGATTTTAACATTTTGTTTTATATGGCTTGAGAATTTATTTCCCCACTATTAAGAGTAGTATTTCTTACCTTTTAAAACCCATGACCCCTTTTGATCTATAAAAAAATCTATGTTCTCCTTTAACATTGTTCATATTTTTAAAATAAATTCATTTCTGTGTTTAAAACAAAAATTAAATTAAAGGACATTTTATTAGTACCTGTTTATTCTTTTTTATAACACAATTTTTCTTACCTTCCTCTTGTTTATAAAGGACATTTTATTAGTACCTGTTTATTCTTTTTTATAACACAATTTTTCTTACCTTCCTCTTGTTTAGGCGTAGATTTATAACCCTTCCTCCATGAGAAAGAATATCTCTTCCTTCTCCGCTGAGAATCTACTAGTTAGAGATTGCAGTCATTACAGTTACGGCTTTCAATTGAGTAAAACATGGGATATTATCACTTTTTGTTTAGATGAGATTGGGTCACACAAAAATTTAACAAATGAGGTATTAAAGGCATTACATTTATTTCTCTAATGATTTGACCCTAGTTTTCTGTTTCTTTTGTGATGAAATCATATATGTATTAAATACATTATGTACATTGACACTTAAAATCCCATAAAGACAAGACATTTCATTTTAAAACTAAAACAGATATAAGCTGGTAAAACAGAAAAACAGTTCGTCTTTCACAATTGTGAATCAGTTTCATGTCACATTGGTTGTGCTCTTGTGAGTAGAGCAAAACAAATGCAGGGAAGATAGCTCCTATGAGCTTTAGTTATTGCCTGCTGTAATTCTGCTGTACTAGTTATCTACGTCATGTAGTATGAAAACTTAGCTTTTGAGGCTCTATGTATGAGTTACACGTGAGTGCATTGAGCATCAAGTTCTTCTGACCTTTACTTTTTTTTTTTCTTTTGACATTCTAGATCAGGGCAGGGAGGAAAGCTGTGTCAGAGTTGGACAGTTTTGCGTCTGATTGTGTCCCTTATATGTGTTTTCTCTTCTTTTCCCATTCTAGAGTGTGACTCTAAAATAAAGTGTGTTGTATTACACCAGAATAGAGCAGTATTAGTGGAGTGGTGGTAAATTGGTATAAGTGAAGTTTTTCATTTCCCTTTTTATTCATTACTTCTGCAATAAGATTCTATACTTGGTTTAGCTTTGTCTGTTAAGTTGGTTACAGTGGTTGGTAAAATAAGTGAAAACAGGTGTGACCTTAAAGGCATAAACAATCACATCTGTTTTGGAGAAGTGCTACTTTCATTTTTGTTAAATAGAAATGGAGTTTATAGTTTTTATAATTATTTAGTTTTCTAACATCTTTCTGTCTCACTCGGCAGCAGGGCACAATAAGGTGTTCTTACCAGTAAATGTGGGGCTTAGAGTCCTATTTCTCTTTTTTAGTTTGAAAACCAGGACAGGAAGAGCAGGGTCTGAGAAGGTAAAGATTTTGCTTAAATAATTGACTAGGCAATACATGTTGTGGAGCTCCTTATTTCAGGATAAATTGGGTCCTAGCTCTACATGATTATTTTCCTTAATTCTAAAATTCATTGTTTCACTTTACTTATTTATTTGCATTATTAAAATAGATCCAGAAGAGTTGAGTTTTCCTTTAAGCTGATATATACAGATAGTTGGTTGCGAAAGTATTTATTTGATATTCCAGTTTGCCTTATTTAAAATGATGTGTGTGTGTTAACAGTTATGTAAATGTTCCCCATTAAAGCAGGTTAGATGTTATCATAACTTCTTGACTGGCTAAGCTAGTTTTTATCATTTTTTAATGTAACCCTAATTCTTAAAAAAAAGTGTTTTAGTTAATTGCACATGGCTGTTATAAAGTGTTTAATGCCTTGGGCACTATAGTAACCATGTTTTAAGTACAGCAGAAGTGGCTCCACGTGTTGGCTTTTGCAAGGAATTATAAAAGTCATTGTGTAAACCTATCCTGACTTGGTGCAGCATGTCCATTTTGAAAAGCCACGTGCAGATTTGAGATTTTGCGATTGGAGCTCGCGTAGAAAGAGTGAGGTACCAAAATATTTTAAAAATTATTCTCTGATAGCCTCAATGATAATGCTTTAAGAGTACATAAAGCTTTGAATTCCCCCTCTTTTTTAAACAGACTGTGAAGACTGCTGAGAGACACTTGCAGTCCAGTCACATAAGTGTAATAAAGAAATACTGGTCCTCATGGAAGAAGAGCAAGATTTACCAGAGCAACCAGTAAGTATTTCCCTTAACAATTTAAAGCTGATTGTAGAAAAGCTAATCTTAAGAGATTTTAAATATTATTCAGTTGTACTACAGCTTCTAAATCAGAAATAAAATTAACGAAAGGACTCCTTAATACTTTCCTTCTAAGAAAACAATGTTCTGTGTTCCTAAATTCATATTTTGCTAACTTAATGCCAAGGACTTGTTTAGAAAATTCAGCATTACAAAATAAATATTGTCTTTAGAAATGTCATTTAAAAAAAGCAATGGCTACTCTTACAGTTTTTAGAAAATAAAAGAGGACATCTATTTACCAAACAGTATATATACCATTTCTGCCAGAAAATCTAGTTTTATCATTACCTAAATTTCCCTGACTTAATTTTTTTAAAGTAGTAGTAGTAGTTGAAGAAAGTATAATTTGGCCACTAGCTAATTCTTAAAAATAGATAAGACCCTCGAGAATAGGTTGAATTCTTAATTTCTTTTAAATATTTAACATAAATAAATAAAATCATTTTAAATGTCCCCAAGTGATACAGATTTATTGCCTTGCCATGGCTTTTTTGTTTTTGTTTTTTCCTAAGTGTTTTTTGACCCTTAGCATTTAAAAAAGGAAGGTAATAATAATCATTCTATTAAGATACTTTTGTGTTAAAGAATCTTTTCCTTTTGGCTTGACCTTCTTTTTCTGAAATTAGATAAATACTGATTCAATTTGCTCTCCTGAATGAGCCTCTTGCATTTTATATTAAGAGAGAATATAGAGTGGTACATGTTTACCTCCCTATGAAAATCCAACTTAAAAAACTTTGAATTTTGAAAGCAGATAATAGGGTATGTTTTTAGTGTTCTAGATGTATTCTTTACATCAGTGATATATTTTTAATATTTTACTTTATGTTGAGACATACTGGTGCATACTGGTGATTCTTTTGCTATTAGTCTTTTAGCCCCTCACTTAAGTATAAAACTAGGAAGACATAAGCAGTTGGTAAAAGGACCTTTTAAAACATTTAAAATGTCATCCCATATCCCTGTTGGAACATTAATAATCAGGGAAATGGTAGGGTTAAAAATCATCCTCAGCAGTGTATCTAAGATATACACTATAAGAACAAATAGCTGAATTAGAGACACTAAATGTACGAAAGAAGATTCTGTCATTGAGTTTTCAATATAGTAAGACAAAGGTCTACTTATAGTTTCAAAAGACTTATGTAAGGGTTGACGTACTGTTGAAATGAGTATTGTTATTAGTCACTCCTTACCTATTTAAGGTAATGAGAATTGTGAAGCTGACCTGCTGGTGAGTCATTTTTTCCTCTCTGCTTCATTTGCTTGCTGTTCTGTTCAGTATCTATAATATGATGTGCAAAATCTGATTGTTACTTCACAGAGAGGTAAGAAATTAAAGTGCTTTAAGAACAAATTTTTTGGGAATTCCCTGGTAGTCCAGTGATTAGGCCTCTGTGCTTTCACTGCCAGGGGCCTGGGTTCGATCCCTGGTTGGGAACTGAGATCCCACAAGCCACGTGATGTGGCCAAAAAATTTTTTTTAAATACTAAAAAAAAATTTTTTTTTAAACCCACAAATTTTCTGCTGACTATAAATGGTGATTGTCATGGGGCATCTTTTTTTTTTTTTAATTGATTTGTACCGTACCTGGGTCTTAATTTATAAAGTGATTGAGTGACTACGTGAAGAGGTCAGTGCCATTGAAAAAAAAGAAGAAGAAGAAAAAAAAAGTTTGGACTTCCCTGGTGGCACACTGGTTAAGAATCCGCCGGCCAATGCAGGGGACCCGGGTTCGAGCCCTGGTCTGGGAAGCTCCCACGTGCCGTGGAGCAATTAAGCCTGTGTGCCACAACTGCTGAGTCTGTGTGCTACAACTCCTGAAGCTCTGCTATAGGAGAAGCCACCACACCTCTAGGCTCCTGGGAGCTTAGAGCCTGTGCTCTGCTACAAGAGAAGCCACCACCATGAGAAGCCTGCGCACCACAATGAAGAGTAGCTCCTGCTCACCGCAACTAGAGAAAGCCCATGCGCAACAATGAAGATGCAACGCAGCCAAATAAATAAATTTATTTTTTTTTAAAGTTTCATGTTACAGTTCTCTTAGAGATGAGAGACGTAGCAGACCACACAGGGTCAGGGGGGTAAGCACCAGTGTCATTCAGGAGGCAGAGATGCATAGGGGAATTCTAAGAGAATGCATAGGCTACAGCCTTAATTGAGGTTTCCACAGGCAAGGTGAAGCAACGTAACGTAGGGTAATTGTTTATTTAGGATTGGCTAGTTTGAATAATTCCAGAGGGTTTTGGGGTATAGAAGCTATCACTAGGTATCTGGCACTGGGTTGATTTTACAGCAGGGGAATATAGTTGAGTATGGTTCAGAATATAGGCTCTAGATTGCAGGGGAGATGTAAGCAACTTTGGCTCTCAGTTTGGCCCTGTGATTAGTGGGTGCCGAACAGACAAATATAGAATCTAAGAAAATGTAGAGCATTTATTAACTGTTAAAAATAATTAGAGTAAGAAGAGTAAATGTCAGATATTGAGGAATAAAGCTAATTTTCACAGGCTGTAGTAGAAATCTAAAACTTGAGTGGAAAGAATGGTCCTGTCACAAGTTAATGATGATAAAGCCATGGTTTAAAAAAAATTTTATTTTATTGAGGTATAGTTTATGAGGTATATACATATAACGTTATGTTAGTTTCTGGTATACAGCAAAGTGATTCAGTTATACATATATATAATAGTTTGCATCTTCTGATCCCAGACCCCCAATCCATCCCTCCCCAACTCCCCTCCCCCTTGGCAGCCACAAGTCTGTTCTCTATGTCTAAGTCTGTTTCTGTTTCATAAATAAGTTCAGTTGCATCATGTTTTAGATTCCACATATAAGTGATATCATATGGCATTTGTCTTTCTTTTCCAACTTACTTAGTGTGGTATCTCTAGGTCCATCCATGTTGCTACAAATGGCATTATTTCATTCTTTTCTATGGCTGAGTAGTATTCCATTATATACACAGACACACAGACACACCCAGACACACACACACACACACACACACACACACACACACACACACACACACACACACACACCCCATACCTTCTTTATCCGTTCATCTGTCGATGGACATTTAGGTTGTTTCCATATCTTAAATAAAGCCAAGATTTTTAACCCTGCTGTTTACTTGTGTTTAAAGAGAGATAATAATGCTGATAAGCATTATTATTGGAGTTATTTTAATCACATTGTCTGTTCCTTTTTGAGTTATCCCTTTCTTGTTTCTGTACTACTTGCTAGCTCTATCTCGAGATTGTTCCAGTCATTGTTCACAATACAACATAAATCCTAGCCTCAGGTTCTCTTTCACTTTCCCCTATTGCCAGTCAGTCCTCAATCCTCTGCAGTCAGAAATGGTTCTCTCTGTGGTCATCACTTACCTTGAAATCACTCCATCTCCTTACCCTAGTCTTCATCTTTCTCAGCTACTCTGAAGCACCTCGTATTGTCCAAACTAGAACTCTTTTGTAGAGTGAAAGGAGACACTAACCAAACTCAGTTTTAGGATAGGAGGTATAAATTAACACTGTTCCTGGCAAACTGGAAGCACTTAAAAAACTCCTTTATAGCTATCAGGGTGCTCTTTGAGCTCAAGTTTTAAAAGGACATATATACATAGGAAACATTTTTAGAAGAATATATACAAAACTTAATACTGAAATCATGGAGGTTTGGGGGCAGAATAAGGTCTTTTATTTTATACATATCTGTATGGTTTAGGTTTCTAAAAATATGAGCATATGTGCCTTTTGTATTTAAATATTAAAAAGAAATTAGTAATACTGTAGGCAAAAGAGGTGGTACATGATTACAACCACAGTGTACTCTAGGCTAAAACATGGAAAAGGAGTGAAGCTTGGGAAATATTCTTGATTGATAGCAATGAAAAGAACCCTAAAATTTGTGTTTTTGGCTTGGAGAATAAAAGGGTGGAATAAGTGGCAAAGAGAGAACGACTATACTCAACCCCTAATTTCTTTTTGTCTTATCGATAAAGGAGAGTAATCTTGGGCTTCCCTGGTGGCGCAGTGGTTGAGAGTCCGCCTGCCGATGCAGGGGACACGGGTTCGTGCCCCGGTCCAGGAAGATCCCACATGCCGCGCAGCGGCTGGGTCCGTTAGCCTCGGCCGCTGAGCCTGCGTGTCCGGAGTCTGTGCTCCGCAACGGGAGAGGCCTCAACAGTGAGAGGCCCGCGTAGCACAAAAAAAAAAAAAAATTTTATTCCCACGTTTATAAGCGAGTACCTAAGTGATTTCAAATGAGTTCTAATTCTCTAGACTCCCTCCAGTAAAAAGACTGGGTTTGGTGTACCTTCTTTGTGTTCCATAGAACCTTGAACTTCTATCAGAATCATTATTTCACTGTTTTATTTATTACTTTTTAAAATCTTTATTTATTTTTGGCTGCGTTGGGTCTTCGTTGCTGTGTGTGGGCTTTCTCTAGTTGTGGTGAGCAGGGGCTACTCTTCCTTGCGTGTGGTGGCTGCTCTTGTTGTGGAGCATGGGCTTTAGGTGCACGGGCTTCAGTAGTTGTGGCACGCAGGCTCAGTAGTTGTGGCTCACGGGCTTAGCTGCTCTGCGGCATGTGGGATCTTCCTGGACCAGGGCTCGAACCTGTGTCCCCTGCATTGGTAGGCGGATTCTTAACCCCTGTGCCACCAGGGAAGTCCCTGTTTCACTGTTTTAGAAATTATCTATTTCTTTTCAACCAGACTGTAACTTCCTTGAGGTCAAGGACTGTATTTTGTTTATCATTATATTCCCTTTCAGGAGGGCTTGGTAGAGAACAGTCAGTTGAATGAATGATAGCGTGAATATGAACTAGAATTCTCACTATAGGCATTTAACATTGGAGAATGAATCTGCAGTGTATTTTTCTCTCACATTAGTCTCATGTGGATTGACAGCTTTCCTGGGCTAGTCTTCCATGAAGGCTTTTTTCATCTTGTGATGCTATTATCTTCAACTGTGGCCTCCATGGTTGCCAAAGAAACGGAAGAGAGGATTGAAGAATCACATGAGATTTTTTTTTTTTTTTTCGGTACACAGGCCTCTCCCCTTGCAGAGCACAGGCTCCAGACGCACAGGCTCAGCGGCCATGGCTCACAGGCCCAGCCGCTCTGCGGCATGTGGGATCTTCCTGGAGTAGGGCACGAACCCGTGTCCCCTGCATCGGCAGGCGGACTCCCAACCACTGTGCCACCAGGGAAGCCCCCATGAGATGTTTTTAAGGGGTACTTGTAGAAGTGGCTTACGTGGATGGCTCCAACCTGACAGCAAGGGGGTCTGGAAAATGCCATCAATCTGTGTCTTAGTCTATTCTGGCTACTGTAACAAAATGCTATAGAATTGGTGGTTCATAAACAGTGGAAATTGATTTCTCACAGTTCTGGGGGCTGGGAAGTCCAAAATCAAGGCGCCAGCAGATTTGCTGTATGGTAAGGGCCTGCTACCTGGATCATAGACTGCCATCTTTTTGCTGTGATGTCACATGGTGGAAAGGGAAAAGGAGGTCTCTTTTTTTTTTAATTTATTTTTTTATTTTTTTGTTGCACGGCTTGTGGGATCTTAGTTCCCCTGACCAGGGATTGAACCTGGGCCCCTGGCAGTGAACCTCCTAACCACTGGACTGCCAGGGAATTCCCAGGAGGCCTCTAATCCTATTCAAGAGGGCTCCACCCTCATGACCTAATCACCCCAAAAGCCCCACCTCCAAATTTCATCATATTGGGGATAAAATTTCAAAATATGAATTTTGGGGGAAGACACAGATGTTCAGTCTATAGCATCCTGTGTGCCCAGGAACAGGAAAAAGACCACTGAATATTTATAAGTGAATCTACAGTAATCTTCTCTTTGGTTCACCTGTTTCATTTTTCACATCTAAAGAACAATGTGTTAACTCCTTTCCCCACACATTCCACTTAAGAGAAACAGCCCCAGCTTCCATCAGTTGCTGCATCCAGATCAAATCCAGGATCTGATGCCCACTAGTTTCTACTAGGTCCAGATGTGACTTCTTTTGGACGGGTACCTGTGAACTTAAAAGACATGTTTTTTGCCTCCCATTGCAAGTCACACCCCACATGCAGTGGTGGAGCAGGCAGTTGTCTCTGCTACGGGTATTTACCTTTCTAGTTTCTAGTAATTTGGAATGCTTACTGTCACTCTCTACATATTCATTTGCTTATGTCAAGTTCTCGAAGTAAAATTAATAATTAGATGACTTTTGGTAAGCACAATAAAAGAAAATAGCATTAAATGTTTTTTTGTGTATAATTTCATCCAGGTTATGATCAAGCCCTTTCCCCTTCTAGAATACAGAGTATGACTTTCTAGTAAAGAGAATGATATGCTTTGTTTGACAGTGGTGGATAAATTCTGACAAAAACATCTTCCTTTTTATAGGCTTCATACAGACTTCTGTTGGATTTATTATTCCCAAGATTATAGTTTACCAAGCCCTAGTATGATTTAGCCTCTTTTTAAAACTTAGGAGGCACTATAGTTACATACTTGTAAGTCTTCTCAGAATAGTTCTGGAATGACATTTGAGATGCATAATATAATTTTCTTATCTAGAAAGTGGTATTTCTTAATCTTGTCTTTGAAATTTTGGAAATCCAGCTTTGTTTTTGCTGCTTTTAGTGGTAACATTAAAATTTAACAATGTCTTTGTCTTTCATAAACCTCTCTCTCATTCATTCTCTCCCTTACCACCCGCCCCACTACCACCACCAATTTCATCTTCACAGCAGGCCTGTGAAATAGTCATAGTTTTCTTTTACAGTTGAGAAAACAGATGCAGAGAAGTAGACATACAGTGAATTAACTCTCAGAACTGAGCCTTGAACCTGGATATTCTGAATTTGTGTATTGGGTTATATGTATTCCTTTGCTCTGTTATATTTAAAGCATGATTTTTTTTTTTTTTAAAGCAGAGGCACAAATAGAACTCTGATTCATGAATTTGTCAGTGGTTCTTCCTTTTTGTGTAACCTTTAGTCATAACATGCCCATAAGATTGTCATTTTTTTAAATGACAGCTT
This sequence comes from Platanista minor, assembly GCA_004363435.1. Lineage (NCBI taxonomy): Eukaryota > Metazoa > Chordata > Mammalia > Artiodactyla > Platanistidae > Platanista > Platanista minor. Next base: position 10,037 of record RJWK010026232.1, read on the forward strand.
TATTGAGATACAATTCACATCCATTTTAAAGTATACAATTTGATGGTTTTTAGTATATTCACAGAGTTTTGCAACTATCACCAGAGTCCATTTTAGAACATTTTCATCACTCCAAAAAGAAATTCTGTACCCATTAGCAGTCACCCTCAATTCCCTCCCTCCCGCAGTCCTAGGCAACTACTAATCTACTTTCCTATTGACCTATTTGTGGATATTGCATATAAATGGATTCATACAATATGTGGTCCTTTGTGACTGGCTTCTTTCACTTAGCATAATCTTTTCAAGATTCATCTGTGTTAGCATGTATGAGTACTTCATTCCCTTTTATTGCTGAATGTCTCATTGTATGGATTTATTTTATCATTCATCATTTTATTTATCATTATTGTATTTATCCATTCATCTGTTCATGGACACTGGGGTTGTTTCCACTTTTTGGGTATTTTGAATAATGCTGTTAGGAACATTCATGTCCAAGTTTTTGTGTGGACATAAGTTTTCATTTCTCTTCGTTATATAGTCAGGAGTGGAATTTCTGGATTATATATAATAGTAACTCTGTGTTTAACTTTTTGAGGAACTGCTAGACTGTTTTCCAAACTAGCTGCACTATTTTACATTCTGTCAGTTTCTGGATTGTATTGTTTGAACCCATCCTTTTGTAATCCAGTGAAATCTGTCTGTATCCTTTTAGTTTACCTGCCTTTAGTGCCAAGGTTTCCTGTCCCTGACTTACAGGAGGACATAATTGCCCAAATCAAGGCTAACGATGGGGCTGTGAAAGGTACAAAATTAGCTGATAACACATTTTCCTCCCCCAGATGTTTTTGTTTGGTAGATATGTCTTTAAGTACATTTTCTCCATTTCTATTTATGAGTACATACTCTTTGTACTGAGTTGGCATTTGTAGTAAATAGAAGGTGAAAAAGCCTAGTTCTTACTTGAAAGGCCATTATGGTATATTTTAAAATTTTGCTCCAGGGCTTTTTTTTTTTAGTTCTCTAGCAAAACTTGTTACTCTGTGGCGCTAATAAAATGAAGACTGGTAAATTAGATTGCTCAGTGCTCTAGTTTTCTTTATATGGATTACTGTTAGGAGACCATAGACTGTTTTAAATTCATTTCTTTGATCACAAAGAGGGTCTTTGGGTGAGCTAAGCATAGATAGATTCATCACCACTATTGGAAAATTACATTATTATCTGACCTTATGTAAATACTGTCATCTTCAGGTGGGAGGGACAGCACATTTATATTATAGCAAGAGCCTGTATTTTGTCATTTGTGAAATGACATAAATAGATAAGCTAGAAAGTTTAAGTAGATAAACTAGAAAGTTGAATTTTTCTTATCTTTAGCCTTGCAGTTTCTGGTCAAAACGTGTTTTCCAGCGTTATTCCATCAGCGCATTTTTCTCCTGTGCCTTTCAGTGAGGTTATGTCATACATTTGTAATACAATTAAATTCTCTTGTCACAGTATGTATACCATCCTGGAATTCCTTGACCTCCTGGTTGGTTTTGGTATATTTTATCATACAGAAGTTTTGAATTTTTGTAAAATCAGTCTATTTTCTCCTTTATGGCTTTTGAATTTAATATCATGCTTAGTAAGGGTTTATCTACCTCAAAGTTCTTTGTTTTTTTTCTTTTTTCTTCATATGCTTCTATAATTTTGTTTCTAAATTTAGAGGGTTTTAAAAAAAATTATTTTATTTATTTATTTTTAGCTGTGTTGGGTCTTTGTTGGTGTGCTCAGGCTTTCTCTAGTTGCAGAGAGTGGGGGCTACTCTTCGTTGTGGTGCGCAGGCTTCTTGTTGCAGCGGCTTCTCTTGTTGTGGAGCACGGGCTCTAGGCACTTGGGCTTCAGTAGTTGTGGTGCACAGACCTCAGTAGTTGTGGCTCACGGGCTCAGTAGTTGTGGCTCGCAGGCTTAGTTGCTCTGCAGCATGTGGGATCTTCCCAGACCAGAGCTCGAACCCATGTCCCCTGCATTGGCAGGCGGATTCTTAACCACTGCGCCACCAGGGAAGTCCTGGCAGGTGGATTCTTAACCGCTGCACCACCAGGGAAGTCCCTAGAGGGTTCTTTTTTAATGCCCCTTTTTTCTTTATCTTTATTGGTACCTATGAAAATTTAGGCAGCATTATATAATGAGTTGATATGCCATAAGCAAATAGCCAAGAGTATTTGGTTTTATTTATTTTGTCATGTTTTCTCATGAGGAGTGGCTGTCCGTGAGAAATTGTATGGGCCTTGTATTTATTATTTACCTTGTCTGAATTGTTAAATGTAATCATATTAAGTAGCTATATTCCCACTGGATATGTTTATTTTAAATTGTTTAGCAAAGTTTCTGCCTCTGTGAGTTCTTACTCTTTGTAGTGGTTGGCAGTACTCTTTGTCAGCTTGAAATACTTTAAGTATTCATAATTTGTATGGCTAAGCACACTAAGCATTTTTCTACTATAACTAGTAATTCTAATCAGAAAACTCTAAAATCAGATTCTTTGTCATATAAAAAAACAGGGAAAACTTAGTAGTATTAACCATTGATCTTTCATTTATGGATTCTTAAACTGTTTCAGTGAAAATGCTTTTACCTTAGAAGGAATTAGAGAAAGTGAAAATATGGGGAATAAACAGAATAGTGTGAAGAATATTTTTTAGATTACTGGTAACCTGATTAGAATTTATTTTTATTTTTGGCATGTAAGTAATTTGAATATAAAGATATTTCTGTTAAATAAATGATTAGATGATAGTGAGATTTTGCCATACTTACTGTTTGAGAATAAAACTGTGTGTCTGGTAAAATTTTAAACTAACCAGTTTGTATCCAAGTTTGGATACCTTATCCTGGTAAACATTCTGTGTTGAGTAAAAATCCTGGTAAACCTTTTATTTTACCTTGCATCTGAAAAACACGTTTTTCATTTAAAAAAATGAGAGAGCCTCATGTGAAAAACAAGTACATCTCTTAACTCTAAAATATAATAGGGATTAATAATATAAATCTAAGGGAAACAAAAGGAAACAGTTACCCTGTAATTTATTAGTTAATATTAGGCTGCCACTTGAGTAGCTAGATGATTTTAAAAACAGATCAAGACATTGATGCTTTTGTATAATTTTTTTACAGGTGAAAAAAGCCAAGATGCAGGAAACAGGAGAGCAAACTTTACGGTATACAGAGTTGAATTTCTTTTTAATGACCTACTTATAATTATTTTTACATGCTGATTAGTATATGGGCATGATTTGTGTTGACTACCCTCTTTTTGGTTTTTAGCATCAGTCTTTACGTTTTGAAATTATTTGGTGTAAGGTGAAAATTTTCCTCTAGAAGTTTGTCCTTGAAACACATAGGTGCAGATTTTTTTCATTTAATTCATTATTTATTCAACAGTATATACCAGTCTCATGGTATCTCTCAGATCCTGTGATATGTGGAAGAGACACAATGGTGAATATTCTTCAGTCAGATGTACAGTGTACATAATAGGGAAGACAGAAATAAGGAAAATCCAAGGGGTTAATCATTAATTACCAAATGGATATGGGACACCTTAGTCATTAGCTTGGCTCCCCTTGTAGAAGAGGCAGCTTCTTTGCATGTCATGTTCTGGCTTCCACAACACCATGATTTTCAGTTGTCCACAGTTCTTACCTTCTGTTGTTTGTCTACCAACCATATGAACCAGTAACTGCATCACCTCTAACATCTTAATTTTAAGAATCCTACTCTTATACCACCACACACACTATCATTCCAGCTTATTTATTCTATTGTCACACTAGCCCTGTGTCTTATATACTTCCAATTAAATGGTCTGTCATATTTTCACTATCAAGCATTGACCCTTCCCCAAAAAAAGACTTCAATAACTCTCCATTTTCCCCTTTTCCCAGCTCCTGGCAACCATCATTCTGCTTTTTGTCTCTGTGATTTTGAGTACTCTTAAGTACCTCTTATTAGTGCAATCATAAGTTATTTGTCTTTCTGTGACTTGCTTATTTCATTTAGCATAATGTCTTCATGGTTTATCCATGTTGTAGCATGTGTGAGAATTTCCTTCCTTTTTAAGGCTGAATAATACTTCACTGTATGTCTATTCCACACTTTGTTTATCCATTCTTTAGTTGGTTGTGTTAATTATTGACAAGAGTTCTATTGAATGAGAATGAAATATTTGTGGCGCTTACTTTTGGAGTTTGGGTGTTTTTGCTCTTTTTTGGAGGAGGGAAATTTTATTTTGGAGCATTTTTTTAATATATGCACATTGTTAAGTAAAATTTATGTTTCTATAACTGAAAATAATTATATTTTGAGACAGTAATAATTTTTCTAGTTACAATAACTTTAAATATTTAACAAGGTGCTGGAGTTAAGATTCACTGTCTTGGTACTGTTGTTTCTATTTAATCTCTAGATGCTCAGTTGAATAGGTAGGGGATTTTGCTATAAGATTACAGGACCATAGGATTTTAGGAACTGGTCCATTGTATGCCAGACCATACAAATATACCTTCTAAGATACAGGATCTAGAAATAGTCTTTCAACAGTGGGTATAACAGTGAACCCCAGACTTATTCAGGTACACATAGAAGACCAGTCATTGTAGTCAGAAATGTGAAGTTCTTGTCTGGGTTTATACCTTTCTCCTTGGAATCCTATTTAATTAGGCATAAGATGGGGCTCAGAAGTCTGTATTTTCACCATTCAGGTAATTATAAGAAATAAGCCATTTTGGGAAACAATGATGTAACTATTCAGTATGATTTCTTACCCTTACCCTCAGTTCCCATAGTAATGTCTTGGTTGGTATATTAAGTGCTATTCCAGAAATACAGACAGTTGAGTAAATAGATTAAAATAAACTTCATCTGGGGATTTACCTTTAAAAATTAATTACATCTTAGGGAAAATTGTTTGAACATTGAGAATATACCCGGAAAAAAAAAAAAAACTTTATTATGCTTGACTATTAGAGGTCCATTCAGAAAAGATAATGAGAGCTTTAAGAATTTTGGTGCTGTGTATTTTTTTTTATAAATAACATTTCTTTTTAAATTTTTTTTCTTTTTAAAACTACTCTTTCCAGATATGTGTAGTGTCTGGGACAGTGTCCTCCACGTCTCCCTAGAGTGTAGAACAGCAAAGCAGATTTCTTGCTAGGGAACATGAATGTGGGAAGAATACCTGGGCTGGGGAGAAGTTGTAATAATACTAGCTACAGTTATATTGTACTTACTCATTTCTAGTCTCTGTTCTAAGTACTTTTCATATATTAACTCATTAATTTCTATAACAACCCTGAAAGGTAGCTTCTATAATTATCCCTCATTGACAGTTGAAAAACTGGAGCACAAACAAGTTCAGTGACTTGCTTAAAGTCATAAAGCTAGTTTTGACAAAGTGGAATATGAACTCAAGCAATCTGGTTCTAGAATCCACACTCTTTAGCACTGTGCTATACTAGTAGTTGAGGGAATATGTGGAGAGTGGAAAGTAAGGTAGAAGGAAGAGGGAGGACATTGTGAGGGATGAAAGTATAATCTCCAATTCGGAATTTCAGTGAGGATCTTCCCAACATTAAAGTGTCTAACATAATGACTTGTCTTCCCAGTTTACATGACTTATCTTTTACAATTTCTCTTAATTTGTCTTATAAGTTTTTTTAAAAAGATGTTTGCTAAGTTTTGGGAATGATAAATAAAAATTTGTTTATTTTTAATTGGGGGAAAGGAAATACAGCAGAATGCACCATTTTAAGGTTCAGAACCCCTTCTTGGAAGCAAGCGTGTATGATTTGAAAAAACTTGTCAAGTGATTATGAGGACCATTGTCTGAAATCAGGCATCTTCCTACTTCCCTTTGGTACTTTGGAAATAAAGTGACAGCAGTTTTTGGTGTTGTGGAATTTTTCTTTTACCATGCGGTCTTCAGAGAAAATCTGACTTGCCTGTGGCTTAGGTGGAATTTCCGAGTGATACAAAGATTGAAGTGATGACGAAGAACAGTAGAATGCTAAAGGTACTAGCCCTGGCCCTAGCTCTTTAGGTAGCCGCTAAAAACCAAGAATATGTATTTCATAAAGTAGACATACCTTGCCTCTTACTTACCTAAGAAGAAAGGGTTTGATTTAATCACTTTTAGCAATGCAGGAGGTCAGTCAGGAGCTAATGTATTCATTTTGGTTTTCCCAGTCAAGTAAGCAACTCCGAAGTCAATGATCAGAAACCTGAAACTTCAAGCCTTGCTTCAAACCTTACCATGTCGGAGGAAAGTAAGTACCATATTCTGTGCACCATGGAAGAGGTGTTCCTGTGACCAGGTGATGCTATTCTTTTATAATTGGTTTTCACTGATTGCCTTGTTTGTCTCACAATATCCAGAATCCTTTCATTGCCTTGTTTGTGTGTTCATCTTTGTCCTCTCTTATAAGCCTTATTGACATACCAGCTAAGGAACAAAATCACATGGAATTTACTCCCCAGTGATTGGTGATTGTGTTTTTGTTTTGAGGTTGGATGTTCTAAAGGTAATAAATAGTGCCTTACTCAAAATCAGAAAAGTTTGTGGGCCAACCTCTGACTTTTCCTCCAGAGTGCTTGATATTTTTCTACCTTCTATTCTAATAACCAAATAATTCTACCTATCCATCTAGGCCAAAAAAAGAAAAGTAATCCCCCGAGAGCCCAAGATTGATACTGGGCCCTGAGGGAGATCCATCTCAGGGATCCACTTGCCAACTCTTATTCTCTGTAGAACAGTTATATTCATGCATTAGACAAAAATTTGTAGAATGTTCTTTTTTTTTTTTTCCTGTGGAGACATGAGCTTTCTCTGACATATCATGGTGGTATGCTCCATAGGGCAAATAGTCCTCCTTGAAATTAAATAAGATCTTACAGAAAAAACCCAAACGAACGTTTTGGCCAACCCGCTAGCTGTGCCCTTCCATATTTTCCCACACACTTTAAAAGGATAGATTTGTGTAAGACACTTTTTGAAAAGACATTTGTTTGGGGGATATATCTTAAGATTATGCTTAACCTTGTATAATTCCCATGTGTTAAAAAATGGTGTGCCTATTAAAAAAAAATGGTATGTCTTGAGTTGTATATATTATTTCCTCAAAGATGCTGTTTCAGTGGTTCTCAAACTTTCAGCATACCTAAGAGTCATCTGGAATGCTTGTTTGTAATGTAGAATTCTAGCCTCATCTTCAGTGATTATCATTCAGTAGATCTGATGTGGATGGGAATCTGCATTTTCAGGAAGATAGCTAATTCTGATACATATGGGAAACTGCTCAATGAAAAGTGTCTACTCTAATTTTTTTAATATCTCACTCATCCCCAAGAAAAAGGCCTGTTCCTTATATACTTCAGGGCCCAGAGGTAAGTTGTCTTCTTGCTTCTTGAAAACCATTTCTCTTTTTTTCTCAAAAACTCTAGTTCCTTTGAAGTCTGTATTTATGCCCCTCCCCCACATTTCTTTTTACCTCAGACTGAACTCCTAGTCATTTTGCTCTTTAAAGACTAGATCTTCTTTTTCTTCTCCATCCAGACTCTTATTATTCTACAAATTTTTGTCATTCTACAAATTTTTGTCTAATGCATGAATATAACTGTTCTACAAAAGAATAAGGGTTGGCAAGTGGATCCCTGAGATGGATCTCCCTCAGGGCCCAGTATCCATCTTGGGCTCTCAGGGGATTACTTTTCTTTTTTTGGCCTAGATGGATAGGTAGAATTATTTGGTTATTATTATTTGGTAATTTGAGCATCCATGTAGATGACCTATCCAATATCCATAATGTCCTTCTTGTTTTCCTGTCCCTTTTTACTCAGTATAGATTCTATGGTTCTTTATTATAATTACTCCCTTACAAATATCTTCAATAATTTGGCCTCTTGTACTCTTCTTGCTAAACCCCAGTCATAATTTAATCCAACTCTCCACCTTCTCTATAAGTGCATTCAAATAGCTAAACATTATTGGATGAATTATACACCTAGCTGACTATTTACTCACGGGGCCTCAAGTGGGCACCCTACTACATTTTACTCATGAGTTTTACCTTTTAATATTTCACACCACTTCTTTCCTCTCGAAGCACCCATACTCATTCACCTTTCTTCATGCTTACCTGATGACTCCTTCTCAAATAGAAGCTCTCTGTGACAGGAAGCTCCCTTATTATCCTACCACCACCAGATCTTCAAAGCTACTTGTGTTTGTGCCCATGTTATCTTGCTTCATTCTTATCACAATTGGAATAGTATTCTTGCTCCTGTTAAAGGTAAAACCTTTTATTTGTGCTTCATACCCTATCTGACCCTATCTGTTCTCACCTCCCCCAAGGACTTTGGTTCTTTGGTTATCCTAATACCATTCCTGCATCGCCATGTTCTTCTCTTCTTAATCCATCCTGTCAGTAAAGAGACATGATTCCGCATCTACCATCTTAAAACACAAAACCGTCCTTTGGGTCCACATCCCCCGCTAGATATAGACCTTTTCTTTGTTCCATGACCCATTGGAACCTCTGGAAAGAGTTGCCCTCACTTGCTTTCTCACCTCCCATTTGCCCTTCAACCCTCTCAAATTTAGCTTCTGTCACCACTCTTCCAATGAAATTGCTTTTGTCAAGCTCATTAGTTACTTTCAGTAACTGAAAGTGCTAGTTCTAGTGGACATTTCTCTCCTTGTATCCTGCCTCCCACTATTTTTTCTCCCACCTTTCTCCTCTGCTGGCCTTTCTTCTACTATCTGAACTGTGAATGTTGGTGGGCCTCAGGGTTTGGTTCTAGTCTACCATCTTTGCTCTTTCTGCATCGTCTCATCCATTACTACATTACTTTAAATGTTTTATACATTGTTAACGAATTCCAAGTTTGTATTTCTAGTCTGACTTCTCCCCTAATTTCATTTGTGAATCCAGCTGCCTACTTGACATCTCCACTTAGATATTTAAAAGGAAAGTCATACTTAAAATGTGTGAAAGCTTTTTATTCCCTTAGCCCTCACCAAATCTGTTCTCTTCCTGAACTTTGCCATCTTTGGAAGTGGTTTCACTATCCCTCTAATTACTCAAGCTGAAAACCTAGAAATTATCCTGTATTCCCGTTTTCCCCATTCCTTACATACAAATTCATCAGGATGTCGTGTTAGTTTTATCTTCAGGATATATTTCAAGGTTTTGCTTCATCTCCACTGCTTTTTTTTTTTTTTTTTTTTTAAACCAGTACAAAGTTAAACACATCCAGATTTATTTACATAAAGGTAAAGAAATTTGGGTTCTATTTCCATTGTGTGTGATTTTATTCTGGGGTCTGGCTTCGTTGTGTAGCTGACATAGGTCATTGAAACTTGATTATCCCACCTCACATGCAGTTTTTTATCACAAGGGAACAGAAAACTTGGGTATTTAGCGCACATACAATAATGATCTTAATACTTTTGCAATTTAGTAGGAAGGCAGCTGTCCCACAGCTTGGCAAGGGGACAGAGAAGTTACAGATTTTAAGCAGATTATGCCTTGACTCTTTTTTTAATTATTTATTTTCTTTCTTTATTTTGGCTGCAGTGGGTCTTAGTTGTGGTACATGGGATCTTCCTTGAGGCATGCGGGATCTTTCATTGCAGCACATGGGCTCTTCGTTGCCGTGCGCGGGCTTCTCTCTAGTTGTGGCGCGTGGGCTCTAGTTTGCGGCACGCGGGCTCTCTTGTTGAGGCGCACAAGCTCAGTCGTTGTGGCATGCGGACTTAGTTGCCCGTGGCATGTGGGATCTTAGTTCCCCAACTAGGGATCGAACCAATGTCCCCTGCAGTGGAAGGCGGATTCTTCACCACTGGACCCCCAGGGAAGTCCCTTGCCCTGACTCTTTATAAGCCTTTCATAGTTCCCAAGTACTGCAAAGATCAAGGCTCATTTATTCTCTAGAGAAGTAAAAATTGGCCTAGATCTCCCAGGATGTTTTGTGGACTTCCTCTAGAATTAAATCAGAGGAGGAGAAGGATTTGAGTTTTTGAATGTACTTGTCAGCAGAGAAGGAACCATTATGTAGAATTTCAAATGAACTTCCATTCTATGCGATAAATGCTAAGAACTTTAGATCTAATTGAGATCCCCTTCCTTTTTGTCAAAGTGATTATGGATTAACATAATCTGCAAATTGCCATTAAGTATTTTCAAAGACTTTGAACAACGGCAGTGGACAAGGTTCATGATAAACTCATAGATGATGATTTATTGTACTGTTGGGCATGAATTGGCCCTGCATCTGATCTTGATCAGGGTTCCCTTTTTGGGTCAGACACTCAGGGAACCCAGCTAGACATAAAGTTAGTTGGTTCACCCTCAGTCCCTAATCACAATAGAGCAACCTCCTTTATAGTTGTTGGAGGAAGTTCTTGAACAGTTGAGGAGTCTTGTACAAGCTCTGTGTGATGTTACTCTGTCTACAATATGGACTGAAATAGTGCTAATGAATAGGATTCTGCTATCTGTCAAACTTGAGTTGAATATTTACAGTATTTATCCCAGATGAAATCATTAGGGTCAAGCCTCATGACAGTATCTATTCTGGATGAAGTCATGGAGGTGAAGAGGACACTAGCTGTGAAAGTCTCTTTACTTGATGGTTTATCAGAGTGTTACATCAGTTCCTCAGGTGTGTCTCTGCTTTGCCAAACGTAAAGTCTTTACTACAAAGCTGAAAAAATAGTAATACAGAAGCATACTTATGTCTTTCTGCTGTTGATTATATACAGCAGTAGCTACAGTTTTCTAATAAAATTGGGTTCTTGCTCCAAATCTGTCTTCCTGCAAGTCATTCTTATGACCTTTTATTCAGAATAGGGTAAGCACCCAGAGAGTGAATAAGCTGAAGAAGTATAATGTGGTTTCCTAGACATAGATCTTGCATTTTAAGTTTGCCTATGAGCACAGCTGAGATCTTAGGAAGTTGCTTCATCTGTGCTTGTAGATCAGTGATGGGTGAAGGTAGAGGTCAGTTGGTACTGACTTTCGAGCGCTTTACCATACCCTTTGCATTCTAGCTGCTTTTACTGTCTCTCCAAGTCTCTAAACCCATTAGAAGAGTGAGGTATTTCCTACTGCATAGTCTTTCTAAATTTCTGATGCCCAAGTTGTATTCTGTTATTTAGTTTGAAAGACTATACAGTGAGACATGAAATTTCCCCATTTCATTTTTGAAATGTTCTAACTTTTTCCTGGTGATATCTTTCTTTCAGTTATGACATGCACCGATTACATCCCTCGCTCATCCAATGATTATACCTCACAAATGTATTCTGCAAAGTAAGTTGAATAATTATTTCAAAGATCTGTATGCTTTTTCTTTAGATTCATTGCAAAGTTTAACTTGATATTTAAGTTATTAAGTTGACATTTAACTTATTTTCACCTTTCTTGTTCTTCCCTACTCCAGTTTTTTCATTCCCTCTAAATATAGCCTATATAACATCCTTTTAAAAAGTTGATGATTGTCTAGAATAGATCACTGTTACCCAGGAGCTTGCTCAAAATGAATAGGCACTGAAAAATGCAAAATACCATTAGTGATGTAAACATGTTACTGATTGACCTCTGATCATTCCGTCTTTGCTCTACTTTAATAGAGAGATCAATTTAAAAAGCTAAAGCCAGGGCTTCCCTGGTGGCGCAGTGGTTGAGAGTCCGCCTGCCAATGCAGGGGGCACGTGTTCGTGCCCCGGTCCGGGAATATCCCACGTGGTGAGCCATGGCCGCTGAGCCTGCACGTCCAGAGCCTGTGCTCCGCAACGGGAGAGGCTGCAGCAGTGAGAGGCCTGTGTACCGAAAAAAAAAATAAATAAATAAATAAGCTAAAGCCAGCCTCAGACTGGGACTTCTCAGCCTAATCTATCTTCAGTTTATTGTTTTAGGAGTGTCCTCAAGAGGAGAACTAGGCTTGAGATTAAACAGGTTTAGTGGGTTGAAGTCATTAAGAGGCAATATTTTGGGCCTCATGGGGTAAGATCAGCATTTAAGGTCCACTAAGTTAATCATCTCCAAGATGAGTAGGTGCAGAACAGTGTGGATATTGAGCCAGCAGTTGTGCATTGATAGAGTGTGCCTACATACATAGATACAAGTGTGCTTTATTAAACTGGGATAAATTCTGATGTGCTTACATAGGCAGGGTACATAAAGAACACTCACCTTTGGTAACAGGTGAGTGATATGTATGGCTATGTTATAAAAAGAAAACTTTTTCCCTTTGAATTTTGCGTTAGTTAAAAAAATGAGCTAATTGAAAAGTCAACTCAATGAGTTCTCCAAATTCTAACCTGATATTAACACTAATAGCATTCTTGGGCCAGTCATTTTCATGTGGTTTTCTTCTTCTGTGAAATGACTGAACCTGTTCTCTGAGATCATTATGAAAAAGATAAGAAAATAATTTGAGCTATAAAGACACTATATAAAAATTGATATTATCATCTTTATCATATCCGGAGGTTAATCCATTTGAAGTCACTAAGATTTTAAATCATTCCCACGTGATTTGATTAACAGCTACAACCTAAGCTATTTCCTGGTCTTAGATCTGGCTAAGAAGAATAGAAATTTTCAAATTCAGCCTTTTAGGGTCTGCCGAGACGTGAATATTGCAAATTCCAAATTCATTCATTCGTTCAAAAAATATTATTTGTATACCTGCTGTACTCAGGACACCTTATTAGCTATGCCTTCTATCTTTTTCCTTTTTCTTTTAAAATTTATTTTATTTATTTATTTTTGGCTGTGTTGGGTCTTCGTTGCTGCAAGCGGGGGCCACCCCTCACCGTGGTGCGAGAGCTTCTCACTTTGGCGGCCTCTTCCGTTGTGGAGCACGGGCTCCAGGTGGGCGGGCCTCAGGAGTTGTGGCTCTCAGGCTCCAGAGCGCAGGCTCAGCAGTTATGGCACAGGGGCCTGGCCGCTCTGCTGCACATGGGATCCTCCCGGACCAGGGCTCGAACCCGTGTCCCCTGCATTGGCAGGTGGACTCTTAACCACTGCGCCACCAGGGGAGTCCCTATGCCTTCTATCTTAATGCAGACCTCCTTACCACTTAGCTAAAACCATGCATTTTTTAACTGCCTCTATTTCAACCACCCTCCGCAATCCATTTTACAAAGAAATGTCAAACTAATCTTTATTAAAAGAACACCTCTGATCTTGTCATTCTTTGCTCAACAATTTCAATGACTCCCAGTTGAACACTTTTAGCCTCATATTCAAGGTCTTTGCTGTCTGTCTTCTCATACTTTGCCTTAATATAATATGTGCTCCTTGCAGGCTGAAGCCCTTCCTCTGTACCTTTGCCAGAGTTTTTCTCTTTTCCTAAAATACCCTTTCTCTCCCATTTCTGCACATGCTATCTGCTCAGCTCACAGACCATTTCTTTATAGGCTTCCTTCATTTTCTTCTTCCCCAAAACTGGGGGAAAAAAAATCTTTTCCTTTCTGAAACACCCCTTTCCCCCATTATTTTATTGTTATGATCTATATGGTACATATGACACTTTAATTGCTTATAAGTACAGCATAACTTATCAAATAAAATAACCGGTATCTAAAAATTCAGTGCATAAAATGTGGCACCATCTTATTCCATGGATAAAATGATCAGGTCATCTAGCTAGTTTAAAATCCCAGAAGTTTCACTGTTAAGTTCAAATCTCTAGCTAAACCTGATGTGGTTGGCACCAACTAGTGGCAGTGTACTCTGGCTTAAATATCAGCGGGGCAATTCTGTGTCCTGTCTAGAACTTCCTGGATTTTATTAGTTATGTGATTTCTATTTTATAGGCTTGATCTAGGGATATTGGGCCACACCTGTACTCCCTGTTTTCTAATATGGTTGCTTGCCTTTTCTCTGCCAGCCTCACCCTCTTCTCTAAGTCCCACTTCCCCTCTCAGAACTTTAGTTTGGCCCAGAGGGCTAGGTGGAGAATGGAGCCAATTGCCAATCCTGTTCTGTCCAGTTTTATGTCATTTTAGGGTTTTATTCTATATTTAGACATAAGGGCATAGACGAGTTTAGTCCATACTTGTATCTCACATAGGGCCTTGCATGTGGCACACCACAAATGTTTGAGGCATAGTAACTGGACCTTGGGAGGAAGATATTTGAAACTATTAAATTTTCTGTAAAATTGTTTGTTAGGTAGGTGACAGTAGAACCTGGAAAGGAGAAAATAATTCTACTTTCTGACCATAGTAAGAGACATTTTATGTGGCAGGTTAGTCTCCTCATTGCTGATTCTTTGCTGTTAGTGGTATTAGCTATGAAAGTTTTTGTTTTCTTGAACTTTTCTAGACCTTATGCACATATCCTCTCAGTTCCTGTTTCGGAAAGTTTTTGTTTTCTTGAAAGTTTTTGTTTTCTCACATGAAAGTTTTTGTTTTCTTGAACTTTTCTAGACCTTATGCACATATCCTCTCAGTTCCTGTTTCGGAAACTGCTTACCCTGGGCAGACTCAGTATCAGCCACTGCAGCAGTCTCAACCCTATGCTGTCTACCCTCAGGCAACCCAAACATATGGACTACCTCCTTTCGGTAAGGCATTCTATTGTGAGCAGTTGCTAAGAATGTTGATTTTTATCCCCCAGAAATTTCCGTCTTTTCCCCAAAAGCGAGCATGGCTGATCAGGAAGCTGAGAGATGCCACGTTGTTCTTGACAGAGCACCTGCTCAGGCACAGGTGTGATAGAAATTGGGTATGCAACTTTCCAGCAGTATATTTGATGCATGTCATATAAGATCATAAATTCTCAGTACTCAGTTGTTTATCTGCCATAATGTAGCTATTTCCAGGATACTAAGTCTTGACTGTAAAGCTTGGAATCTTCAAGTGTTTGGAAACTCTTTGAGGAATTACAGTTGATTTGACTTACTTCATACAAAACATGATACCATGACAAATAGATTTTGAGGTGGCTAATTTCTTGCTAAAACCAAGTAATCTACATATTCCAGATGGAATATACCTTATAGTTTTCTGCCCCCACCAACACCCACCCCCCCCCATTTTGTCAATTTCTCCCTCTCCTTCCCTGCTGCCCCAAACTGATCAGTTGTTGCTCTGCTGAGCCAGAAAGTCGTCTTAGAGGGGGAAATCCCCAATTTTGTACAACCTTATCATGTGCATAGAGAGTTTTGTTCTTTGGTTTTAGGTATCTTGTACATGAACTATAAATTAGAATGAGGTTCTTTGGGCACTTAATATCTGTGCTTTTTCTGTGTGTGTGTTAATTGATAGATATTGTCAGTGTGCTTTATTGCCCCTTCCCTGCTTTCCTAGAACTGATGTCAGAAAATTAAGAGAATACTGTATTTTTTTAAAATATGCAATATGTTAATAAAATTGTAACTGTGTAGCCTTGATTAAAACTAGCTAGCGATTAGAAAAATCTTTCAAACAGATTGCCACAGATTCTGGGTGTTGCTTGCTTTTGGTTTTGAGATTCCTACTTTTCTGGCCTATTTGGTTACTCTTTTATGATACTGACAGCTTTCTTATCTTGAGGCTTGTTAGCATTCCTTAGCTCCTCATAACTACTAGAAACAAAACTTGGGGGTTATGTTTAATGATAGTGGTAGTTGATAACTTCATGAGAGAAGAGAAACAGAAATGCTGCTGTTTTCCTGTTTGTACACCCATGCCTCAGTGCCTGTCGATATATAGTAAAATTTTATGTTTCTGATATATTTAACCAGATAAGACTGTGCAGTCCTTTTGGAAGCAGGACTCTGTGAATATGTTTGTTTTTATTTCTTTTTGCATATATTAAAGCTAATTTACCAACAGCTGGCTAACAATAGGCTACCAAGTATAAAGTATTTCACTTTCTTTTTTTTTTTTCTTTTGCGGTACGCGGGCCTCTCACTGTTGTGGCCTCTCCCGTTGCGGAGCACAGGCTCCAGACACGCAGGCTCAGCGGCCATGGCTCACGGGCCCAGCCGCTTCGCGGCATGTGGGATCCTCCCGGACCGGGGCACGAACCCGTGTTCCCTGCATGGGCAGGCGGACTCTCAACCACTGTGCCACCAGGGAAGCCCTTGCATTTTTTTTTTTTTTCTCTCTGTTTTGATTTAAATTCTTTATTAGAAAGCCAAAAGCCCTTTATGACATTGTTGAACAGTTGATTATTCCTGCTGTTCAGTGTTAAGTAAAACTCCTATTATATCTCTGAACTCACATTTTGGAATACCTAGCACAATGCCACGTGCATATAGGTCCTAGATATTATGGTATCTTTTATAATCACAGCATTTCCCTCATTTTATTATTATTATTTTTTTTTGCGGTACGTGGGCCTCTCACTGTTGTGGCCTCTCCTGTTGTGGAGCACAGGCTCCGGACGCACAGGCTCAGCGGCCATGGCTCACGGGCTCAGCTGCTCCGAGGCATGTGGGATCCTCCTGGACCAGGGCACGAACCCGTGTCCCCTGCATCGGCAGGCAGACTCTCAACCACTGCGCCACCAGGGAAGCCCTCCCTCATTTTAAAGAAAGAAAGAAAAATCTGTAAAATAGGTAGATCCCTGTTAAAATCTTTCAGGAAACAGTGTTTATTTTATAAAGAAATATTGGTTATAACAGGCTCTTTTATTAATCTATTTCTGTTTAATAATTGGGGGTGAGGGAAACTTGTTTAATAAGTTTTTCTTATCAGTAGTTCAGAGAGAACTGTTCATTAGCTTAATTTGCCTTTGAATATTAGAATATGGCATATTCTCAAATTTTATAAAGGAATTTTTAAGGAAATGTTTATAATACTTTGTGTGTGTGTGTGTGTGTGTGTGTAATGTTTTTTAAAGTGACTGTATTTTGGGGGCTTCCCTGGTAGCGCAGTGGTTGAGAGTCCACCTGCCGATGCAGAGGACACGGGTTCGTGCCCCAATCTGGGACGATCCCACATGCCGCAGAGCAGCTGGGCCCGTGAGCCATGGCCGCTGAGCCTGCGCGTCCGGGGCCTGTGCTCTGCAACGGGAGAGGTCACAACAGTGAGAGGCCCGTGTACCGGGGCGGGGAGGGGGGGGAGTGTATTTTTGAAAGACATTTTCTTATGTTTTAA